>JADRCC010562641.1:0-14086 GCA_019843855.1 Hylomyscus alleni
GTTGTTCAGCATCTGCTCTGTCTCTGCGCACACGGGGAGACCCTCCACAGTCAGCCGTGGGTCCACATGAGGTCTAAGCAACCTTTCAAAGGCTCCTTTGTCAATGGCCGTTCACTCACTGACCAGGCCTAGAACACATGGACGATCCATCTCGGTGGGCTTCTGGGAAACACAAGACTGTTTCCTTGCTTCCATCCTGCTGGGGCCAAGACCTGCTGGCAGCTTCCTTAAAGGCTTAAGACTGTGCGCTTGGCCTCCCTTCTCCCTGTTGCCCCTCCTCCTAGCTGACTACGGCACAGAAAAGCCACGCACTGGAAAAGTGGAAGTCATTTTGTAGCTCAGATTTGTAAAACTTGTTTTACAAATGCTTGTTTCTTAGGTGCATATATAATTAGAGTATTTTAAAATGTAAAAGAAAACAATTACAGGAGAAATTTACCCATATTGCCATAATTACAATGAACATTTCGGAATACTTTTCTGCATTTTTTTTTGAAGCGTAAATATACTTCGTACAGCTGAAATCATATAGCTTGTATATTTGTAACCTATTTTCAACATAGTCTAGCATAAATCCTATCATTACATTTTCTCCATAAACTTAATTCTAATGTATGTTTTAATACCGCATGATACTCCGCATCAGAAGTAAGCCACAATTGAAGCTGTTGCTTGGTGCCTCACATTTTCCTATGATGTGGCAAGGAGTCATGGGCTCCAACATTTTGCCCATCTGTACCTGTCTAAGCAGGAATACCCTAATAACCTAGAGGGCCTATAGGTACTAACACTCCTGGTTTAGTTTTGGGTATATGGAGATAACCATCATTCCCCATCCCTGAACAGGGCAGAGAACTGCAGCCTGACCAGTTAGCTTACTTCTGTCCCTCTGGTGATTGTGGGGCCCAATCAGAGCCCAGTACCTCTATTTTTGGCCACAAGCGCACAATGCTGGACAAATGTGTACCACGGATCTTACCCGGACACCTTTTGGGGTTTTCTAACACAGGGCCTCATTAATTTGTTCATGCTGCCCTCAAATTTACAAAGTTCTTGCCTCAGTTAAATAGCTGGGACTGTAGGCACGAGCCAATAGGCCGGGTTCAATATGAAACCCTTCTGAGAAGCAAGCTGTCTCCTGGCCCCGGAGCTCCCCACATCTGGAGGGAAGCTGAAGTTTTCTTGGTAGCATCTGGTACGCAGGAAGAAGCAGACAAACGTCAAGCCCACCTGTGGCCGAGGCTGGAATCTCCTTAGCCATTTTTGTCTAGTGAGCAGACAGATTCCCATGCTTTCTTCAGTCAATTTGAGTTGGTTCCTGACCCTTCAGACCTGTAACAAACTTGCTTGACATGTGTCCACACTTCAAAACCTACACCTCTCTGAGAGACTGACCCAACTATAGAGTCCATAGACAAAAGCAGAAGGTTTTGAACTTGGCACTGGCAAGCCTGCCAGTCAACCCTCCCTTCCAGAGGAGGGCGGGGCCTGTGCAGCCTGGTACAGGGCTCCTCCCAGTCCAAAGGAGGAGAGAGGTGGAGGAGTGGCTCAGACACAGGCTTCTCTCATAACTCCTCTTGCTTGACACTTGGTAGTGAGTGGGCCCAGAACCCTTTCCTCCCTAGAATGAAGAATTTAGACAAATTCTTTAATTTTCATTTTTACACATTTATTGATGCATGCATGCCTTTCACAGTGAATGTATAGGTCAGGAGACATTTTCAGCATTTGTTGTCTTCTTCCATCACGTGGGGTCTCACAGGCAAGCTTGGTGGCAAGCTCCTGCTGAGCCATCTAGGCCTCCTTGAGACAATTTTTTTAAAGAAATAATTATTTATTTCATATATGTGAGTACACTGTTGCTGTCTTTAGACACACCAGAAGAGGGCATTGGATCCCCATTACAGATGGTTGTGAGCCACCATGTGGTTGCTGGGAATTGAACTCAGGACCTCTGGAAGAGCAGTCATTGCTCTTAACTACTAAGCCATCTCTCTAGCCCTTCGAGACAAATTCCTGAAGGAATTGATAACTGAAAACTCTGACATATGACTCAGACACATCAACACTGCCACAATTGAGAGGGCAGAGCCTGATGCTCCTGTCCCTGCTTTGAAAGCAGTCTCTGGAGGTAAGGAACCTGGAGCCCATTCCCACAGAGAGATCCTCATAGTAGATATCCTTCGGCAGGTACAAGTCAAACTGTGTTATAGTCTCCACAGACACAAGGTCACAACCCAGAAAATCCCTGTGCCCAGGAACAAGCAGGCTGGAAGCTGCCCTGCTCTGTGGTGCACAGGGACTCGATGGGAGGGACAGAGGCTGACCCCTGTCCCAGGTCACAGCTCTCATGACTCCACCTCCCAGCTCCAGCACTTGCTTAGCTATGGTCTCTCCCTCTCCTTCCTCCTCCAGGCCTTTCTGGACTCTCATACATTTATAATTAGGGTTTGGGATATAGCTCAGTGTTAGAGGGCTTGCCTAGCATACTTAAAGTCCTAGGTTGCATCCCCAGTAGCCCCCATCCCAAATCATACTTTTATAATTAGTCTTTTTATTAGATTCCTTGGTCAAAGTTTTAGAAGATGCCATGTGCCTCCTGACATCAAAGAATTACTTTTTCAGAGGGAGTTGAAGGAGACTGAGTCTCACTAAGTATCCCTGGCAGACCTGGAACTCGCTGTGTAAACCAGACTATCCTCAAATTCAGGACGATCCACCTGCTCCTGTCTCTGGAATTAATGGCCACCACACCTGGGTAGAGTCACAGGACTTTAGCCCTCATAGCTGAATCTAGAGATGTTCTACATCCTTCCTCACTATTGAACAGGGAAAACAGGAGCGGCCCAGGCCAGAATGGTTTCCTGACAGCAAACTCTGGGCCAAAGTCCCCTGCTAACTGTACAAAGGCCCAAAAGTATGATTTGGTACCATACAGACCAGACCAGGCAGAGTTCTCTGTAAATTGGGTGACCTTGTTCAAGCGACCTCCCTCTCTGAGATTATCCCATGAGTCAACTCCAGAGAGTAGTTCTGGGGAGTCAGTGAACCACGCTTACAAGTACCTACTAGTCTATATTCAGCGTGATATCACAGGAGAAGTTCTGTCCTGAGGCCTATGTGTGCCAGGGCCAGCACAGGCTCCTTCTTGGGGATAGAATGGGACATTTCCACTGGAGCTGACACACTCTAGCTAGTCTCTCCCCTCACTCTGGCTCGCTTTAACATCTTATGCTGTCTCCTCATCTGCAAAGCCAGAATCTTCCAAAGAAGAGGCTAGATTCTACAGGGAGAAGGGGCCCTGGGTAGGTGTCTTAGTCAGGGTTTCTATTCCTGCACAAACATCATGACCAAGAAGCAAGTTGGGGAGGAAAGGGTTTATTCAGCTTACACTTCCACATGGCTGTTGATCACCAGAGGAAGTCAGGACTGGAATTCAAGCAGGTCAGGAAGCAGGAGCTGATGCAGAGGCCATGGAGAGATGTTTCTTACTGGCTTGCTTCCCCTGGCTTGCTCAGCCTGCTCTCTTATAGAACCCAAGACTTCCAGCCCAGGGATGGCACCACCCACAAGGAGCCCTACCCCCTTGATCACTAATTGAGAAAATGCCCCACAGCTGGATCTCACGGAGGCCCTTCCCCAACTGAAACTCCCTTCTCTGTGATAACTCCAGCCTGGGTCAAGTTGACACACAAAACCAGCCAGTACAGTAGGGTTCCCAGAAACCTCCAAATAAGCACAGAAACTCTGGTTTCTGAAGTTAGGGGTGTGCTTTTTAAGGATTACTGAACGTGGGCCCATAAGCTGGTCTAGAGGTCCAGATCTCTAATCCCAGCAACTCTGGAGGATGAATGAGTAACAACAAGGCCAGATCCTGCAACTTAGGGAAGACTCATGGAAGAGATTGGGGAGTAGAAGGGAGAGAGAGGGAGAGGAAGAAAAGAAGGAAGGAAGGGCGGAAGGGAGGAAGAAAGGAAGGAAGGGAAGAAGGGAGGGAAGGAGGGAGGGACAGAAGAGAGCTCACCAATTCTAACTCTAGGAACTTATCACAGAAAATGACTAGCAAGAGGCAGACATCTGGTTTAAAAAAAAATAATGGGGAGATGGCTCAGGGCCTCTCCCAGAAGACCCAGGTTCAAATCTCAGCACCCACAGGACAGCTCACAACCATCTGTTAACTCCAGTTCTAGAGGATCTGATGCCCTCTTCTGGATGCTGCAGGCACTGCAGAGCATGGTACACAAGTCACGAATGCAGACAAAACACCCAAACACATAAAATAAAAAACCTAATATTTTCTCTTTGTCTAGACCAGCATCACAGACCTTTTCTTTTCTCTCTTTCTTTCCTTAACTTCTAGACTTTTGACTCCAGAGTTCTATTTCTGAGAATTCATCCTCAGGAAAATTGTGAAAGAGATGCAAACAAAAATATTTGGGTAAGGATGTTTATCATGGGATAAGGACAATAAAGCTTTGGGGGTCATTCTAAATGCTCATGGAGACACTGGTTAGATAGATGTGGTATTTGCACGGGTAAGATAACTGATATTGATCAGAGGGATGGTCAAGCTTTTTTAATGAGTGAAGGAGCTAGCAGATTGCATTTGAGAAGCAAAGCCATGTGGGCACTCAGGAGAGAGACAGGAGAAAGAGGCACTAGTGTCCTCTCCAGGCATGCCCCTGCCACGTGTGCCATTCCTGCACCTCCAGGTTCTCTGCCTGAGTGCATGTGACTCCGGGAACAGTCCAAGGAGCTGTTTATCCTCCAAGCGACTGTCACCACATCTCAATTATGAGATGGTAGATGGCAGAGTCCTTAGGGCTCTATGCCATTCACCTGAATTCTCAGGAGACAACACAGGATTCCACCAGCAGCCACATAAGAACCAAGTCCTCACTACATTAATTTCCTCCTTCAAAGACCTCTCAGAAGTACAAGGAAAGTGTCAAAAGGCAGGGCCACTCTGCGCTGTCCACGAGCACACCTTCTGCCTCTGCAGCCCGGTCAGAAGACTGAGCCCCTCCTCCAATCCAGGGGAGCTGACAAGCACTAAAGGTTGATCAAATAACGATGCACAACTCAAACATTTACTTTACCGATGCCTCTAGAAAGTTTATCATACACAAACAAGCACAGGAGAGATAAGAAGGGTTCAAGTTCAAGCCAATTTGTTTGCCCAGTGGCCCCGGAGATTAGAAGCATCACAGGAAGCTGCCCACAGGGGCCTGGGACGGGAGTGGGGTGGCTCCCTTTGGCAATGGAGAAGAGTGGCTGGCAGCTATAGAGTGGATTGGCTATAAAAAAACACTGTTGGTTAAGTGTGACCAGTCATCAAAAGGTCAGGACCTGGAGTGGGCCCGAGAGCAGCCAGCATCGGGAAGGGAAATCAGGGAAGTTCAGTGTGTAGAGCATCCTTGGGCGCCTGTGTTTGGCATCCTGACCAAACACAGCAGTTCAGGAAAACTTCAAAGAAAGTTTGGCAGCGCGGATGCCTCCTGAGGTTGGAACGACAGTCTAGACTTCGGTTTCTGTTTTTAAGTACTTGCCCACAGAGGAAGAAAATTAGCCTCGCATCTGAGAGTCTTGAGCAGAGAAGTCAGGCAAAGGCAACGGGGCTGGACAGTCCCTCCTGGGCCCAGGATCTGTCTGCTGAGAGGACAGACAGACGAGTCTTGAGGGCATTGAGATAAGTGCCAGGAACTCGGAGCAAGTCTCAGAAGCTCTTGGAACTTGGAGTAGGAATGGTGGAAAGGAAGACACAAGAAGCACAGGAGACAGGAAAACCACAGTCTGGGATTTACATGGACTCAGATTTATATGAGATTTACATGGGACGTGGAAGCTAGAGAAGTCAACACAATCCTAGCTGGGCTCAGGATGCAGCAGGTTTGTCTGAGCCTAGGACCTGTGTGCTGGCACATGCACTTATGCACAGGTACACACATGTGCAAGTGTGTGGACAGAAAAAAATCAGGGAAAAAATACCAGAAATACAGGGAAAAATCTGTAGAGTTTATCTATAGATAAACTCTAACCGTTCCACAGGGTGTAGGGCCACAAGCCTGCAAGGGCAGCACTTGGGGAGCAGAGGTGGTTGAGAGTGCTAAACCAGCCTGGGGCACTTTGATTGCTTCCCTTGTTGCTATAACAGGATACCTGACACAGCCAGCTAAGGTATGCAGGGTTCATCATGGCTCAGTATTGTGGCTCAGTGCTGTGGCTCAGTACAGTAGCTCAGTGTTGTGGCGCAGTGCGACTGCACATCCATCACTGCAGGGAAGACAGCATCAGCAGTCAGAAAGTGGAGAGGCTGCTGCACGCACCTGGCTTTTCTCCTGTTAGTTCAGGCCCCAACCCATGGGATGGTGCTCTCCACATTCATATCGGGTTTTGCTCCTCAGTTAAACCTTTCTGGAAACACCTAAATAGTACACCCAGAGGTTTCCATGGTGATTCTAAATCCAGTCAAGTTGACAATGAAAATCAACCACCACTATAACAACTAGACCCCTTTTTCTTTAAAAAAAAAAAAAAAAAAAGCAAGCAAGTAAGCAAAGGGTCATCGAGATGGCTCGGCAGGTAGAAGTGTCGGACAGTTCAAGTCCAATACCTGGAGCCCACACAGCAGAAGGAGAGCATTGACTTCCGCAGTCGCTTTCTGACCTCCACACATGCGTCATGGCACACATGTATCCACACAAAACACAAACTATGTAAAAATTAAATAAAACTTGCTTAAAAGGAGACCAAAAAGGCGAAGAAATCTTACCAGTGTAGTATGTTCTCGCTATCAAAGCAACAAGTAGGCACTGCAGTTACAACACGTCAGTTACTACAGGAACAGGACAGGTTGTTAAAGAGGTTAGCCAGAGCTGGACATGGGGATGCACACTTTAGTGCCAGCACTTGGGAGGCAGAGGTGGGATGATCTCTGAGTCTGAGGCCAGCCTGGTCTGCAGAGTTTCAGGACAGCCAGGGTTACACAGAGAAACCCTGTCTGGACCAAAACAAAGACAGTTTAACCTTTTGCGGCCACACGCTCCAGCCTCACAAGGGGCCTAGAGACACAGGCTGTGCCCAAATCCACCCCTTTAGTTTGTCTATCTATCTATCTATCTATCTATCTATCTATCTATCTATCTATCTATCTATCTCTGAAGTAAGAAAAGTAATTAAAAACAAACAAACAAACAAACTGGTGAAGTGAAGTTGTTTTGACCAAAATGGACTATGTAGTTCCTAGGCCTCTGAACCCATTTGTGGGAGGAGCTTGGAACAGATATGAGCTAGAGAAGGCCTAGGATGATGTAAGCAAAGCTTAATGAGAGATTCAAAGGGGTTCTCACATCAGAATGCCGTGTGGAGAGAGTGATCGGTGGATGGTACTATCATTACTGTCCTTAAAAAAAAAAAAAAAAAAAAAAAAAAGGACAGGCGTAGTGGCGCTTGCCTTTGATCCCAGTGCTCTGGAACAGAGGCAGGTAGATTTCTGTGAACGGTAGAAGGAAAGAAAGAGCTTTAAGTTCTCTCCTGACTTACCATTAGTACCCACACTACCTACCCCTCGACGTAAGCAGATAAAACACACTTTTTAAACATGGTTTTCGAGAGGCAGGGATGATGTCATCCTTGGGAGACAAGGGCAGGCAGATCTCTATGAGTTCAAGGCCAGCCTGGACAGTGGAAGAGGAGGGTGAAAATTCATTTTTAAGAAAAGATCTATCGATTTATTTTATTTACTTACTTTAAGGTTGCTGGGAATTGAACTCAAGACCTCTGGAAGAGCAGTCAGTGTTCTTAATCCATCTCTCTAGCCCCCAAAATGAATTTTTAAAAGTGGTAGGTTTTCTCTATACCAGCTAGCTTCCAAATAATGAGACAGAGACTATAAGATTTATTTGATACGAATTATGGCATAGTAGCTGGGCAGTTAATAACCTATTCTAATCCTCTAAACTGATCTGGGTACCTCCCAGTCAAAATCCCCAAGATACTTACATTTTAGAATTGGTCTGGCTCTCTGGGCTTCAAGTGTTTTCCCACGTCTCTTCCAGACCCCTTCTTCATGACAAATCCCCTGTTCTTCCTCCCCCTCCCTCTGCCCCTCCTCCTCACTCCCTCACCTGGCTGGGATCAGAAGTCCAGTCCTATTCTCTCTTTTGATCAGCTTTTATTGACAAGTCAGAGAATAAATGGGGAGCAATGTTCATACAAATAGGAGACAGGAGATACTTAGAATAAGCATTACAAAGCCATATCTGGATTGCAGCAAGATATGGGAACAGAGAAATCAGCCTTTGAATAATACAAGGATAATCTCTATACAGC
Source organism: Hylomyscus alleni (assembly GCA_019843855.1). NCBI lineage: Eukaryota > Metazoa > Chordata > Mammalia > Rodentia > Muridae > Hylomyscus > Hylomyscus alleni. The sequence continues at coordinate 8,332 of JADRCC010562641.1, forward strand.
CCACCAAAACAGTGGGCCTGTAGGAGGGCATGTTCAAAGCACATTATATACGTATGTGAAGGCAGCCTTACTCACATACATAAAATAAAATCAACTCTATAGTGGGTCTGACTTGATCAGGGATGCTTTCTAAAGGGTGCAGAAGCATCAGAGGTGCCGAGGATTCAGAAGAGCAGAAGCAGTCATGTTAGGCAAAAGGGAAAACGCACACGGTAAAGCCCAAGGAACCCTTGGAGCAGAAGGGGCCTCCAGCTGACCATTAGAAACGAGGATCTCCCTAAAAAGGAAGATATTTCATTCCTTCTTGAAAGGGGGGAACAGAATACCCATGGAAGGAGTTGCAGAGACTAACTATGGAGCAGAGACTGAAGGAAGGGCACTCCAGCCTGATATAGCTGTCTCCTGAGAGACTCTGACAGTACCTGACTAATACAGAGGTAGAGGCTCACAGCCATCCATTGAACTGAGTACAGGGTCCCCAATGAAGGAGTTAGAGAGGGAACCAATGGAGTTAAAGAGATCGCAGCCTCTTGGGACGAACAACAATATGGACTGACCAATACCCTCAGAGCTCCCAGGGACTAAACCACCAACCAAGGACTATACATGGTGGGACTGATTGTTCTGGCAGCATGTGTATAGTAGAGGATGGCTGAGTTGGTCATCAAGGGGAGGAGAGGCCCTTGGCCATATGAAGGTTCTGTGCCCCAGTGTAGGAGAATGACAGGGCTGATAAGTGGGAGAGGGTGGGGTGGCAGGCATGGGGAGGGGAGAGGCAACAGGGGTTTGTTCTTGTTGTTTTTGATTGTTCATTAAATATTATTTAGAAAATAAAAAAAATAAAAAAAAATAAAAAAAATAAAATAAAAAAAAGAAACGAGGATCTCAGACGTAAATAACTGCAGGGAGTTAACTCTGGAGGTTAAAGGACAACTTGCAGGAATCATTTGCTTTCCTTCCCACCATGCTGGTTCTGTGCCCTAAACTCAACTCATTTCAGTTTGGTGGCAAGTAGCTTTACTCAGTGAATCACCTTGCCAGTCCCCATTATTCCCAAACTTTTTCTTTATATTTTATGTACATTGGCATTTTGCCCGGGTTTGTCTGTGTGAAGGGGTTGAATCCCCTGGAACAGGAGTTACAAACAGTTATGAACTGCCGTGTGGTTGCTGGGAATTGAACCTGGGTCCTCTGGAAGAGGAGTCAGTTCTCTTAACCTGTTGAGCCATCTCCCCATCCCATTCTCAAACTTCCTCATACAGTGCCAGAGTGCTTCCTCCCCTCTTTCCCATAACATAGCCTCACTCACCAATTCTGGCCCAAAGATAAATGGGAATATCTGTTCAGGTGGCAAAAAACAACTTGCACGCATGCAAACCCTCTTTGGCTTAGGCAGGTAGAGGTTAGAAACGATCTGATCCGTATGTTAGTAAAGGCCCAATGTAAATGAAGACACCTATGCTCTGGAGTGGTTTGCAAACATTCAAGAAGCAGCAGTATACACAGACAGTCATTAGCAAGACACCCCAGAGAAGAGAAAGCTCTGTAGCATGTGTAGATCCTGACACTGTAGAGTAGAGCCTGAGGTGAGGGGTTCAGCTATGCCTCACGGTTCGTTGTTCGCTTTGAACGTCGTGCCATTTGTGTATCAGTAACTTTTCTGTTTTCAGTGCTGGGGATGAAATCCAGAGCCTCATACGTAGGAGGTGGGTGCTCTGCCACTGACCTACACGACCAGCCTTCTTTTTGAAATGTCTCCTTCTCTTTTTAAGGCTGGTCTTGTTTTTAATTATACGGGTGTGTGCACACACACGTGCGGGTGTCTGTTGAGGCACTGACTGGACCCCTGCAGGGAGAGTTACAGGCGATTACAAGCACCTAACACACAGCAAGCTTGGATCATCTGTACGAGCAGTACGCATTCTGACCTCTGAGTCAGCTCTCCAGCCCCCCATTCTTTTTTTTTTTTTTTAAGATTTCTAAGAAAATGATGCTAACACGGGGAAAATCTATGCTTTTCTTTAAAAAACACCAACCGTCTTCAAATTCTTAACAAGCTACTACGTGAATCTTGTTCTACTTAATTATCTAAAAACAAGAAATGTTTTTTTTTCTTTTTTCTGTAAATAGCAGTAACTTGCCAGCACTTCTGAAGGCCTGCAGAAAGTTCTATGTGTTTTTGATCCAGGGAGGGTTCTGCACGACAGAAGGCTTCCATGATTCCTCTCAACTAACACAAGGTCAGTGCTCCGCACCCTGGCTTGTTTTCCCTAATATACCTCGGAACAGGCGTTCAACACCATCCCTCCTTTGAAATTCAAGTTCAAAGATGAACAGGGATATAGCTGAGAAAGAGAGTGTGCTTGCTTGGCCTGTCCAAGATCATGGCTTTGATCTTCACCACTATAAATAATAATAATATAATAAGATAAAGATAATTTTTTTAAAGATTTATTTATTTATTACATATAAGTACACTGTAACTGTCTTCAGACACACCAGAAGAGAGCATCAGATCTCATTACAGATGGTTGTGAGCCACCATGTGGTTGCTGGGATTTGAACTCAGGACCTCTGGAAGAGCAGTCAGTACTCTTAACCACTGAGCCATTTCTCCAGCCCCGATAAAGATAATTTTAAAAGTCAAGACAATGACCAACATTCCTAGTCAAAAATTCCTAGGCTAAAATCAAACCAGATAACATGGTGAGCAGGTGAAGGCTTGGAGCAACCAGAACTCAGGTGCCGTTAGGGACCACGTAAAATAGTAGTCCCGTTTTGATAGATCTACTTGTGAACTGGCAAGCCCGTTCTTATGTATTTCATCGAGAACAATGAAAATTTACATCCATGAAAAGACCTGAACAAGATTATGAAGGCAGGGACCAGAGAAGTGGCTCAGCAGGTTTAAAGACCACTGGCTATTTGTCTGAGGACCGCGATTTGATTCCTACTACCCACATCCTGGGCTCCTAACTGCTTATAACTGTAGTCTTAGGAAGTCTGCTGCCCTTTTCTGTGGGCACCAGGCATATACAAATATACATGCAGGCAAGACATTCACACACAATTAAAAAATATGAAGAAAATCCGAAATCTCATTAAGAGGAAAATGAACAAAGAGATAGACCACAACCCATCTGCCCAATGGCCTCCTATCCACACAATGGCCTCCTGGTCAACAAAGAGAAGAGAGCACAGGCTCGCAAACACAGGTCCTCGGAAACATCCAGTAAGCAAAAAAGTCAGTCTCCACCAAACACACCCAGCATGACGACACTCACAGAAAGCATGAAAATAGACACAAGAGGCATGTCAAAGTAACGGCTTATTTCGAGTAGAGGTTACATGAACAACCAAACTTACTAACATTTAAGATATAACTTGGGGCTGGAGAGATGGCTCAGCAGTTAAGAGCGCCGACTGCTCTTCCGAAGGTCATGAGTTCAAATCCCAGCAACCACATGGTGGCTCACAACCATCCATAATGAAATCTGATGCCCTCTTCTGGGGTACCTGAAGACAGCTATAGTGTACTTACATATAATAAATAAATAAATCCAAAACAAACAAACAAAAAGATATAATTTACTTAAGATGGAGGGAAGTCCACACAGAGTCCTTGTGGAGACCACCAGTGGACACAGAAGTCGGTGGGGAATGGATTATTTATCACTGTACTATGCAGCCACCACTCTGCCCACGTGGCCACACATAGGTGAACTCCAGCAACCTGGACTTTCTGGTGTGATGTGCTATCCTCAAAATGATCTAGCTAAAAGCCTGTGTCACGAAAACCATCACACACTACTAGACCAAACTCTATACACAGAAACTACAGAACACCTAGATAGGTAAAGGGTACCATGGCCACACAAGCTGAGTCACAGTTTACATATTCTGTAAAATCATTGGCTGCAACTCACAATCAGTACGACAAAAAGATTGATTTCTATAAAAAAGAGACCAAATACAATGAGCAAACATTAATTTGGTCCCTATTTAGGAAGAAGAAAGTCATAAAAGCAGTTGTTGGGACAACTGTAGAAATTCAAAATTTTAAACTAGTGTAAGTAAATATTCTGGAATACTGTTTTTATTATTCATGGTGTAGGAGACTTTGAAATGGGTTTTTACCCAACTGGGATGCCCAACATTTGAGGCTTAGTTATTAAATTCGCAAGTAGGACAATAGTATTATAATGATGTAGGAAAATGTCCCTATTCTTGGGAGATGCACACAAAGTTATTTACAGGTGGTACAATGAACTCAATAATTTACCTTCACAGCAAAGAAAAAGTATAAGGCTGTTTACAATACCTTCTGTAGGTTTGAATAAAAATGGTCCCCATTAGGCCCATAGGGAGCGTCTTAGTTAGGGTTTTACTGCTGTGAACAGACACCATGACCAAAGCAACTCTTAGAGGACTACATTTAATTGGGGCTGGCTTACAGGTTCAGAGGTTCAGTCCATTATCATCAAGGTGAGAGCATGGCAGAATCCAGACAGGCATGGTGCAGGAGGAGCTGAGAGTTCTACATCTTCATCTGAAGGCTGCTAGCAGAACACTGGCTTCCAGACAACTAGCATGAGGGTCTTAAAGCCCACACCCACAGTGACACACCTACTCCAACAAGACCACACCTTCTAATAGTGCCACTCCGTGCGCTGAGCAGAACAAACCATCCCAGTGTGTAACACTATTAGGTGAGGCATGGTTGGAGTGGGAGTGGCTTGGTTGGAAGAAGTGAGTCTTTGGTGGTGGGCTTTGAGGTCACAGAAGCTTAAGTCTTCCTAAGAGAGGCCACAACCTATCGCAGTTTCACTTCTCTGCCTGCAGATTTGGGATGTAGAACGCTCAGCTCCTTCTCCAGCACCATGTCTGCCTGCATGCTGCCATGCTTCCCACCACGATGAGAATGGATTGAACCTCTGAAGCTGTAAGGCAGGCAAAATTAAATGTTTTCCTTCATAAGAGTTGCTGTAGTCATTGTCTCTTCACAGCAAGAAAACCCTAACCTTCTTATACAAAACAGTTGTAGATTTATTTTTTTGTCTTAGTGTAGAGCTTTAATATATGTATGTGCACCGTGTGCACGTCTGATGCACACGGAGATCAGAAGAGTTGGATATCCTGGATCTAGATCCACCCATGTGAGTGCTGGGAACCAAACCCAAGTCCTGAGAAAGAGCAACAAGTGTTCTTCAATGGGCCACCTTTCCAGCCCTTACAGGACTCCTTATGCAGATATATTTATACTAAAAACAATTCCCAGTAAAAGAAATGAACATGTTAAAGGGAAAAAGAACATGGATGTATTGTGGTCACCAGACTAGGGCTCTGGAATAGAAGAATGAGATCTGTGAGAAAACTAACCGAAGTGAAACCCAAATAAAGTCTGTGACATGCTTAGTGCTGCTACACAGAATATGATGGCACTCAGTTATGTGGGATACTAAGTACTGAGGAAGCGGCATGAAGATCCCTCCGACCATCTTTGTAAATGGTCTGTATATCTAATAGATCTAAAATTGCACCAAATAAAGTTTTAACAAGAAGGCAGGTACTTATGCAAAAACTAGGCATTTTATTGCATTTAACATAACTGAAGAACTTCAGGGTTCAATGTAACAATGACCTGGTACAACGATCTTGTTTGACATGAGAACACTGTACAGGCGAGAAAGTCCCCATGGGATGGTATGTCAGAGAAAGCTACAGTTGTGTTCAGGGTTTGCACAGCAGAGTTGCA
>JADRCC010562642.1:0-10770 GCA_019843855.1 Hylomyscus alleni
TCCTTGTCTGGACCCAGTAGGGAAGGATATGCCTAATCCTGTAGAGACCTGATGCCTCAAGGAAACGGGATGCCCAGGGGTGGGGCAAGGCATAAGAGGAGGAACACTCTTTCAGAGATGAAGGAAAGGTGGTATGGAGTGAAGAACTCTGAGAGGAGAGTCCTGGGAGGAGGCACAATTTGAGATGTGAATAAATAATTAATTTTTTAAAAGAATAATAAATAATAGGCAAGCCTCAATTTTATCTAAAATATATAAACTTAGGAATTCAAGATATGAGTTCTGTAAATATTCCTCAAATAATTTTCTAATTCACTGATGTTCCCCTCAGTTACACAAAGATGTGATTTATTACTGTTTCTAGCAATAGTAGGTGTTTATATTCTGATACACATTGAAGTTGGAATGGAAAATAATCCTATCTATAGATTTCATAAGTCACTCAGAAGATCGTCATGGCGAGCTAGAATTATCACCAATCTGAGTCCCATGAAAGGCATTTTCTATTGAAAGAGATGAACTTGCATTCACCTGCTTGCTCATCTGTATTAGCCTAGTAAGGATACTATGAACATCGGGGTACAGAGAGACACTGTTCTAGGCCATGAAAGATGGGTACCAGGCTCATCTTGGGTGTTTTATGAGTGACTCAGGGGTAAATCACTAATTCTCTGAGTTAATAAGTTTTGTATATGATATAAAATGTCTCTAGGAACATTTTTTTAGTTTTTAATTCATAAATAATAAGTATTTTTGAGGATCTAATAGCTGTATTTTAGTAAAATGACAAAGAATCTAAAAAGAAAGCAAAACAAAACAAAACAGGAACAAAAGCGAGTACTCCACAAAACTGGAAAATCTTAGTGAAAGGACTATTTTTTTTCAGATAGATACCACTCAACAAAGTTAAGTCAAGATCAGGAATCATGAATGAACAAGAAGCCAATAAAGAAAAGTTCAAAGTCTTTAGTCATCAGAGAAATGGAAATCAAAATAACTCTGGGATTCCATCGTACACTGGCCATAATGGCTAAGATCAAAAACTCAAGAGATAACACATGCTAGCAAGGATGTGGAGCAAGGGGAACACTCCTTCCTTGCTAGTGGGAGTGCAAACTTTTGCAACCACTTTGGAAATCAATTTGGTAGTTTCTCAGAAAATTGGGAATAGCTCTACCTCAAGAATCAGCTATACCATTCCTGGCCATATACACAAAAGATGTTCCACCACCTACAGAGAAATCTACTCAACTATGCTTATAGCAGATTTATCCATAATAGCAAGAAACTGGAAACAACCTAGATATCCCTCAGGTGAAGAATGGATAAAGAAAATGTGGAAAAATCTAAAAAATTGAATAGTATTTAGCTATTAAGAACAAAGACATCATGAATTTTGCAGACAAATGGATGAATCATGAGAATATCATCTTGAGTGAGGTAACTCAGTCCCCCCATGCATGATATGAATTTGCAAATTGCTCTTTCTACGTCTGTGAAGAATTGAGTTGGAATTTTGGTGGGAATTGCATTGAATCTGTAGATTGTTTTTGGCAAGATGGACATTTTTACTATATTAATCCTGCCAATCCATGAGCATGGGAAATCTTTCCATCTTCTGAGATCTTCTTAATTTCCTTCTTCAGAGACTTGAAGTTTTTTCATATAGATCTTTTACTTGCTTACATAGAGTCACACTGAGATATCGTATATTATTTGTGACTATTGTGAAGGGTATTGTTTCCCTAATTTCTTTCTCAGCCTGTTTATCTTTTGTGTAGCGGAAGGCCACTGATTTGCTTGAGTTAATTTTATATCCAGCTACTTTGCTGAAATTGTTTATCCAGTTTAGGAGCTCTCTGGTGGAACTTTTGGGGTCACTTAAGTATACTCTCATACCATCTGCAAATAGAGATAATTTAACTTCTTGCTTTCCAATTTGTATCCCTTTGATCTCTTTTTGTTGTCTAATTGTTCTGGCTAGGATTTCAAGTACAATATTGAATAGGTAGGAAGAGAGTGGGCAGCCTTGTCTAGTCCCTGATTTTAGTGGGATTGCTTCAAGTTTCTCTCAATTTAGTTTGATGTTGACTACTGGTTTGCTGTATATTGCTTTTACTATGTTTAAATATGGGCCTTGAATTCTTGATCTTTCCAAGACTTTTATCTTGAAGGGGTGTTGGATTTTGTCAAATGCTTTCTCAGCATCTAATGAGAAGATCATATGTTTTTTTTTTTTGAGTTTGCTTATAAAGTGAATTATGTTGATGAATTTCTGTACATTGAACCATCCCTGCATCCCTGGGATTAAGCCTACTTGATCATGATGAATGATTGTTTTGATGTGTTCTTAGATTCAGTTTGCAAGAATTTTAATGAGAAATTTTGCGTCAATATTCATAGGGGAAATTGGTCTGAAGTTTTCTTTCTTTGTTAGGTCTTTGTTTTGTTTAGGTATTAGAGTAATTGTGGCTTCGTAGAACAAATTGGGTAGAGTACCTATTGTTTCTATTTTATGGAATAGTTTGAGGAGTATTGGTATTAGGTCTTCTTTGAAGGTCTGATAAAACTCTGCACTAAACCTATCTGATCCTTGTTGCTTCTGCCTGCGGAGCTACATATCAGGTCACTGGGTCCGTTTTTTTGGAAGACGATAAACTGCGCCTATGGAAATAAAACCGGGGGAGAAAGAACACACAGAGATGGGTGTCAAGAAAACTCTTTATCAAGACACACCAATTAAACAGCAGACAAGGCATTTATATTTTCAGAAGCAAAAGCGAAACCAAACAGATTTAATGAGATGCGTAGCATAAACATAGGCAACCAGGAACAGGCTTAATAGAATGCATGGTATAAACATAGCAGGAGTCAGTGTCCCATTGTTTTTATTAGTGAAAAGTCTCAGAAGTCTTTGGAAAACAGCAGGTACCTGAGGTACTGTTTACAATGTAAACAGTTTCCAGGATCAGGCTTCCGATCCGATCTGAGAGGTGTCGGCCATCTAAAGGAATATCAAAGCGGCAGGGCTTTCTGGCAGCTGGCATCAAGGTGTCGTCAGCATTCCGGAATCCAAAGTTTCAGTTTCGGTACTCAGTGGCGGCGGGGGACGTGACATCTCACAGGTCCTGGGCTTTTTTTTGGTTGGGAGACTATTAATGAATGTTTCTATTTCATTAGCAGATATGGGACTGTTTAGATCATTTATCTGATCTTGATTTAACTTTGGTACCTGGGATCTGTCTGGAAAATTGTTCATTTCATCCAGATTTTCCAGTTTTGTTGACTATAGGCTTTTGTAGTAGGATTTCATGATTTTTTGGATTTCCTCAGTGTCTGTTGTTGTGTCTCCCTTTTCATTTCTGATCTTGTTAATCAGGATAATGTCTCTGTGCCCTCTAGTTAGTTTGGCTAAGGGTTTATCTATTTTGTTGATTTTCTCAAAGAACCAGCTCCTAGTTTGGTTGATTCTTTGTATGGCTCTTTTTGTTTCCATTTGTTTGATTTCAGCCCTGTTTGATTATTTCCTGCCTTCAACTCCTCTTGGGTGAATTTGTTTCTTTTTGTTGTAGAGCTTTCAGATGTGCTGTCAAATTGCTGGTATATGCTCTCACCAGTTTCTTCTTGGAGGAAGTTAAAGCTATGAGTTTTCCTCTTAGGACTGCTTTCATTGTGTCCCATAAGTTTGGATATGTTGTGGCTTCATTTTCATTAAACTCTAGAAAGTCTTTAATTTCTTTCTTTATTTCTTCCTTGACCAAGTTATCATTTATTAGAGTACTGTTATGCTTCCATGTGTATGTGGGGTTTCTATTGTTTATGTTGTATTTGAGGAATAGCCTTAGTCCATGGTGATCTGATAGGATGTCTGTGATTTGAAGTGCCAGGGTGACAGGATGCCTAGGAAGTCCCTCATCCGTTCAGAAGTAAAGAGGAGGAAAGAGGGAAGGATTGTGGGAGAGGGCTCAAAGGTGGGCAGTGAACAGGATGTAAATTTAATAATAAAAATAGCAATTAATAGCCAGGCAGTGGTGGCACATACCTTTAATCCCAGCACTTGGGAGGCAGAGGTAGGCAGATTTATGAGTTCGAGGCTAGCCTGGTCTAAAGAGTGAGTTCCAGGACAGCCAGGGCTATACAGAGAAACCCTGTCTTGAAACAACAAACAAAAAATAGCAATTAATAAATAATATTTTAGCATGAAAGAAAGAAAGAAAGAAAGAAAGAAAGAAAGAAAGAAAGAAAGAAAGAGCACAGAGCAGGCCTCTAAGCCAGAATTCAATGCAAAATTATGATCTAAATAAGGAAACATGTCCCTTGTTCTCAAGGTATATAGTATATCTTGAGCAATATAACTGGCAGGATGTAGTGTGCATGATATCAGTATCAGAATCTCCTTTGTTATTTACTAATTAATAAATTAATGCTGGAAAGTCATTCAACTTCATTAGAGTCTCTCTCAAAATTGCAAGTTCTTCCTTCTCAAGATTATTTTAAGTATTAAAAGATATAGTATATTGTAAAAGTTATAAAATGTACCATAAAGTAAAGTTTAATTCATTAAGCTTTAATATGGGTAAAACTAATCTATAAATCACATTTAAGGGAATAGAATATTTATATTATATCTTCTGTGTAAAGGAATATGAGTATTAAAGTATATTGTTAATATTCTTTGTTTACTTCTCTGCATTTTACTTGTTAGGAGCTTAATAGTAATGGTCATATTATTCAGTTCCCTTCAACTATAACATAAAAATGACACTGTTACCTATTTACTCTTAAATAAATACTGATTATTAAATTAGATGAAAATGATAGTAGAAAGAACTTATATTTTTCAAATATATATTCATTTTTATTCTAAATGGAGCAGATTCTTCTAAATGACTCTTCTGCCCTGGCTATAATTTAATTTCTGTAATAGCTTTACTCATACTTAAGGAACTAGTATGAATAGTGGTGAGGATTGGTAGGAGGTAGGGCATGCAGAGATTTGATTCTCAAGTGTTGGTTGCGATGATTCTGTCTGAGGAGGAAGACTCTAATGTTGATGAAACATATATTGATTGTGAACATATTTTACCCAAAAGTCTCTGTATCACGTTTTCGCATCAGTCTAATGCATCATAATGGAGCTCCCAAATGTTAAAATTTTATTCGACATATGCCCACCCATGCTTGCTTCTGTTATGTTTATGTTGCACAGAAATACAGGGGAATCCATATTGCTTTCTTCTTCCAAAGGAAAAAAATGGCATAACTCCCAAACTTTCGATTACAGAGCACAAAATATCACTCTTCAACCTACACAATTTAACAGTTCAAAAACCCCTTCAATGAATATATTTCCTCTTTCTCTTTTTCTTTTTATATTATATATGGCTAAAAATTGCAGAAGAAATAATGTCTGTTCATTCGGTATACCTGGGCTTCACCTCCTTAATGCTTTCTACTCTTGTTCTCTCTTCTGCAATTTACTAAACTATCGCTCCTCATCCAAACAACCCCCGATGGCTTGCAAGTACATGCTATGCTCCAATGTCGTGTAAGTTCTGTAAACCTTAGGTATTATTAGTGTTGCATTCCTCACTAGCACAAGAAATAAAGGCTTAGACTTTAGATTAAATTTAATTATAGAATACACACATAATTATGGATCAAAGTTACTATTAATCATAGTTTATTTTATGTTCAAAATGAACCTATGAATTGACTTTTAGAATTTCTGTTTGACAATAAAAGTTGAGATTATATTGCAGATGAGTAACTTTCTCCAGAAATACCAGAAAAAAATCTCAAACAACAATCAATCACAATTTGGCTGATATTTATACATGAAATAAATGAGCAAGTATTTACAAATGTAACAGATGGTGCAAATTTAAAGTAAGCCCAGTTTATCTGACAAAAATTTAAAGACACATTAGCTTAGTAAACTATTTACTTAATACACTTAAGACTGGGGACATAACCACCACAAAGCATGAGCTAATAGGTTTTGGCCAGGAAGCACTATGTGCAAATAAATGTTTGTGTATTCTATGTCCTGGTTAGTATATATACAATACAAATATGAGTTCACCATCTCAAATCAGCCTTGATAAAATGTGAAATATCTTAATGATAGTGAAGATTACTAAGTACCTTAAAACCAAGATAAGTGGGAATTATTGGGGGAAATTGGACTTGTCACAAGGAGTGAGGATGGAGAAAAATTTAGAGAAGTCCTCCAGCTGGGTATAGAATAAGAGCTAACAAATGATGCTACACAGTCACTTTAACTTCCCAAGTAGAGAAACATTGAAGATGGAAAGGATACCTCTAGCAAGAACGTCCCAGGACATTGCAGTTCTTGGTACTCACCTACAGCCACTACTGTTTGTCTGTAGTTCAGGAGTTGAGAGTTCTCTCCAAATTAAAACATTCCATGTTACTTTCTTCCTTTGTAAGGGCTATACAGAATGGCAGTGAGTAAATAGAACCTAGAGTCCTCTTTACACACCTTCTGAACTGTTCTGTGAGTCATATGAACCTGTAATGATGAGAAGCCAGACAAGGGACTAGAGTTTTGAGTAGCTTTGAAGTTAAGCACTCCTTCCTTTCCTGTCACTCACAACCTTTAGCACCCAACCACCATTGTTCTTTTTCTTTTCTCTTATTTAATTACATATCTATGATTAAAGAAATTCAGAGTTGAAACATTCTCTCTTATTATACACAAATTACAGTAAGATGTCAGAGCATGAACACTGGCTTCCATTTAAAATATTGACAAGTTAACCTCTTGACTTCCTACTAAAGAATATTAGAAAACCCTAATAACCACACCATATGCATTTATTCTTCCAATTAGGAAAGAAATAGTCTCAAGGGAAAAATATATAATCATGTTGATTAAGGACTCTAGCAAAAGATAACCATTAAAGAATTTAGGCTGTGATTCCTTTAAAATCCTAACGTATAGGCAAGCTCCTCATTTTCCTGAGTTTATCCTAGTTTTACACTACTGCTGATTATGTTGTAGCTGGACCATTTGATAAGAACTGCCTGGTGAAATATTCATTGCTGTTCACTCTTCCTTCTAACACTCCTGTTTTCTTTTGAGGACATGAACCAAGGAACTAACATCAATTATCATAAACATGATGTCAGTTTTAAAAGCAAAATACCTGTATATAAGCTTATATACAAAGATAATTATGAAAATAATAAAATTCAAAGACTAGGGAACATGGATTCTTAGAACAGAGAATTTAATTAATTTAATGTGTTAATTTAAATATTTTCAATTTTATTTACTTATTTAGAAATTTGCATATTAGATCTATATTCTTGTGCATATTTCCCTTAAATTTTATTTGATAGAAGTTGCTTACCTACTCAAGTATGGAAAGAATTCAAAATCCTAAATAGTATCAACAAATTACTTGCTAATAAATTTAATATTTCAACATGTCTAAAGGAAGACCTGCTAGTGAATGCCAGTTTATCCATAGATTCAGCTTTGCTATATGAGGCCAAGTGGTACCAACCGTCAAGAAAAAAAAAATTGGGAGCTTTCAGAATGTGAAAGAATAGGAGAAGTCAAGGCATTTCTGTCATTGTCCTTTTGCTTCCTCTGGTACCTTTATTCAACCTGACTTTTTCATAGATGGCCCACTCTTTATGACTGTTCCCATCAGGCAAATATCACCCCAAGAGAATTGTGTGACTTTCCTGGAATAACCCACAAATTTAGTTTCCACAAGAAGTATATTTCCAGGCTGACAAATGTTTGCTTTTGTTAATACTGCAGCATCCTGTATGGGTTCTCTACGCTGTCCTCAAATGAGTGTGATCACCTACAGAATGATTTCTTTTATATTAAAATACATAGAGTGGGTCTAAAGACTGGTTGGACTCTGATACAAAGAATGTCATTTTAAAATGGCTTTGATCTTCCAGTTTCCGTCTGTGCCTGGAGCAGAATCGGTGCCATCGTGATCCATACCCAAATACCACCATGTGACAGCTGGTCTCCTAGAAGTGCTGACACACCTGTGAGCACAGGTAAGATCATTACTTCTGCTCTGAGGGACCTGCACAAAATCCTCAGGACACAGAAACCAAGGATCAGCCTGGGACAGGATCCTTCTTCTGGTTTCCATCTACACCCTGGAGCTGATCCTATGACACAGCTCTCCAGACCCAAATTCCTCCTGGAGAAAACTTGTCTCCCAGGAGTACTGACATACAAGCTTGCAGGAGGTACAAGCCACCGAAAAAGACCAGCTAACACCAGAGATAACCAGATGATGAAAGAGAAGGGCAAGAATATAAGCAACAGAAACCAAGGCTACTTGGCATCAGCAGAATCCAGTTCTCCCGCCACAGCAAGTCCTGGAAACCTCAACACACCAGAAAAGCAAGAATCTGATTTAAAAACCACTTCTCATGAGGATGATAGAGGACTTTATGAAGGACATAAATAACTCCCTTAAAGAGATACAGGAGAATACAGGTAAACAGGTAGAAGCCCTTAAAGAGGAAACACAAAAATCCCTTAAAGAATTATAGGAAAACACAATGAAACAGATGAAGGAATTGAACCAAACCATCCAGGATCTAAAACTGGAAATAGAAACAATAAATAAATCATAAAGGGAGACAACCCTGGAGATAGAAAACCTTGGAAAAGAATCAGGGGTCATAGATCAAAACATCACCAACCAAATACAAGAGATAGAATAGAAAATATCAGAGGCAGGAGGTACCATAGAAAACATTAACACAACAGTCGAAGAAAATGCAAAATGCAGAAAGCTCCTAACCTAAAACATCCAAGAAAGCCAGGACAAGACCAAATCTAAGGATAAAAAGTGTAGAAAAGATTGGAGATTCCCAACTTAAAAGGCCAGTAAATATCTTCAACAAATTATAGAAGAAAACTTTTCTAACCTAAAGAAAAAGATACCCATTAATATACAAGATGACTACAGAATGCCAAATAGACTGGACAAGAAAAGATATTGCTCCCATCATATAATAGTCAAAACACCAAATGCACTAAACAATGAAAGAATATTAAAAGCAGTAAAGGAAAAAGGTCAAATAACATATTACACCAGACTTCTCACCAGAGACTATGAAAGCTAAATGATCAGGGGCAGATGTCCTACAGATCCTAAGAAAATACAAATACTAGCCCAGGCTACTAAACCCAGGAAATCTCTCAATTACCATAGATGGAGAAACCAAGATATTCCATGACAAAAACAAATTTATACAATATCTTTCCACAAATCCAGGCCTACAAAGGATAATAGATAGAACCAACACAAGGAGGGAAACTATGCACTAGAAAAAGCAAGAAAGTAATCTTCTCTCAACAAACCCAAAGGAAGATAGCCACACAAACATAAAAATAACATAAAAAATAACAGGAAACAACAATCACTATTCCTTAATATCTCTTGACATCAATGGATTCAATTCCCCAGTAAAAAGACAGACTAACAGACTGGATATGTAAACAGGACCCAGCATATTGCTGCATACAGGAAACCTCAGCATTATAGACAGACACCACCTCAGAGTAAAGGGCTGGAAAACAACTTTCCAAGAAAATGGTCCCAAGAAAAAAGCCATTCTAATATTGAATAAAATCAACTTTTAATGGAAAGTTATCTAAAAGAAAAGACACTTCATACTCATTAAAGAAAAAAAATACTAAGAAATATCAATTCTGAACATCTAAGCTCTAAATACAAGGGCACACACATTCATAAAAAAAACTTTCCTTAAGCTCAAAGCCCAAATTGCGCCTCACGCAATAAAACTGGGAGACATAAACATACCACTCTCATCAATGGACAAACCATGGAAACACAAACTAAACAGAGACACAGTGAAACTAACAGAAGTTATGGACAAAATGGATTTAACAGATATCACAGATGTCTATAGGGCATTTCATCCTAAAATAAAATAGTATACCTTCTTCTCGGCACCTCATAGTACTATTACCAAAATTGACCATATAATTAGTCACAAAACAGGCCTCAACAGATACAAGAAGATTGAAATAACCCCATAATCCTATCAGATCACCTGATCTAAGACTGTTCTTCAACAGCAACAAAAACAACAGAAGGCTCATATGCACATGGAAGCTGAAAAAATGCCCTATTTAATGATAACTTGGTAAAGGAAGAAATTAATACATTACTTTCTAGAATTTAATGAAAAAGAAGGCACAACATATCCAAATTTATAGAATACACTGAAAGCAGTGTTAAGAGGAAAACTCATAGCTCTGACTATCTCCAAAAAGAAACTGGAGAGAGTATACACTAGCAGCTTAACAGCAAACCTGAAAGCTCTAGAACAAAAAGAAGCAAATACACCAAAGAGGAGTAGATGGCAGAAAATAATCAAACTAAGCCAAAATCAACCAAGTAGAAACAAAAAGTATACAATCAATCAACCCAACCAGGAGCTTATTATTTGGAAAATCAATAAGATAGATAAATGCTTAGCCAGTCTAACCAGAAAATATCCAAATTAACAAAATCAGAAATGAAAAGGGAGATATAACAACAAAAACTGAGGAAACTCAAAAAAATCATCAGATCCTTCTCCAAAAGCATATTCAACAAACCTGGAAAATCTTGAAGAAATGGAAAATTTTCTAGACAGATACCAAATATCAAAGTTAAATCAGGATCAGATAAACCATCTAAACAGTCCCATAACCCCTAAAGAAATAGAAGCAGTAATTAAAAGTGT
>JADRCC010562643.1:0-11859 GCA_019843855.1 Hylomyscus alleni
AGTGTTCTACTGCTCGAGAGACAGGGAGGAGAAGCGGTTTCTTAGTGAGAATGTTGGTAGACGTGGAGAATAATGTACGCTTTGGCAGGACTTTATATTGATTACCCAAACCAAAATGCACTCATAAGTATTTTTCTGCCTGGGTCAACGGAAGCCCATCTGTGCTACTGCTACGAGACCCTCTGCCACTTTGTTTTCTGTCGCTAAAAATCTGTTGAGTGTTTCATAGCCATATGTGTGATTTAGGATTGTGTTTCAGCCTAAAGGTGGAGTTAACTTCATTAGAAATTTCCAGAAGCAAACAGAGGACCAGGGGATCAACCTCCCTCCCAACTTGGCAGAATTAGTTCTGAATGCCAGTTATCTACAGTCTCCTGACAGCCTCGTGTGGAGGTACTTCTTTGACCTTAAAGGTATGCTATATTTCATGACTTAAGTCAAGCTTTGTATATACGGTTATATACTTTTAGGTTAGAATGCATTTTTTTCCCGTGGTGGGCGATTGCCAAGAGAAATTTGAGAACAAAACAAAAATACCATAGTTTTCAATATACGGGGTGATGTGGGGACAGTCCTCCAGTCAAGAGTGAACGTGACAAAGGATCTTCAAGAGGGATGGGAATATTTTAGATCTGGGCAATGCTGCAAGACCAGACACCGATGGCAGAGGACGTTCCCAACCACGTGAGGATTCGAAGCCGTGCTAAGGAGTTTGTACTATATCTTACCTGAAGAAAAGAATGACTGAGGATTTTAAATAAGAGTGATACCATGAATTTTGCTTTTTGAAGTAAATACCAATCTTGTTGACTTTTACTGAATGGTTAGAATAGGCCATGATTATGGATGGCAAAGCAATGAGTAGAGGGGCTGTTAAATAGGGGATGATAGAGAGCCCCACTGTGGCTGTCACGAGGAGGGAATCGTTGTGAAGCAAAGAATTAAGAGAGAGTACCTTGACAGATGACTGACTTCATTGGGGGAGGAAGCTTTGCTTGGGCTAACTACCAAGGTTCCCTAAATTCAATGAAGAGTTCTAGGATTCTCCATGTTAGAGTTGTCAGGGCAGTCTGGGAGGTAGAATAGAATCTAACTGTGCCTGGTGGGAGCCCATATGACCTGGGATTAGCATTCACACTATGTAAGTTTTATGTGAGCAGAAGGGATTTGTTCTTTGCTGGGTGTCCATTGAAGCTCAGGTTTGAAGTGTTCATTATACTGTTTTAAACCTCATCTGATTCAGGTTCAAGAGAGTATAAGTTTCCAGGGGGAGTCATCCAACGAGCACAGTATTGGAAGGATGGAAATGAACTAAGCAACAATGAAAAAATTTTCAGTGAATTTCTACATCAGGTAGTTAAGGGAAAAAAAAAAAGCCATTTTTTTGTTATCATTAAACAACATAAAATTATCATTTATTTTTCTTTTTTATGTTTTGAAATAAAAGTATAATTATATTGCTTTCTCCTTTCCCTTTCCCCACTCTAACCCTTCCTATGCATGCCTACCTTGCTCTCCCTCAAATTTATGGCTGCTGTTTTAGATATTGTTATACAAATACACACATACACACACACACACACACACACACACAACCTGCTCAAGGCTTACTTACCTTATATATATAAAATTTCAGGGTTGACCACTTGCTATTAGATAACAAACTTGAGAGCTCTTCTCTGAGGAAGACTATTTCTCTGGCACTCAGCATCTCTTAGTTGCCTCTTGTTCTTTGCTAAGAGATGTTTCCCTTTCTCATTAGCATGTGTTGTCTTTGTTCAGATCTTGTTCAGGTAGCTGTGTTGCTAAGACTTCATGGATGTTAGTTCCTTGATATTTTTAGAAGTGGGAACCTCACAGCAAATGTCTTGTTCCTTTGGCTCTTACAATCTTTCCAGAGGAAAAAAATATTGATGATTATCCAGGCAGATGAAATATAAGATTTATATCTGATTCACGCTTCTTCTTCTTCTTACTGGAAGGAGAAGTAAAGCCTTAGTTGTGCGTTGCTTATTGAGGTTCCCAGGGGCCTTGGGACTTGTTTAGCACAGAGAATGGAGAGTCGTGAGAGTTCTATTTTTTGCTTTTAAGGAAAACTAGTTCCATAGCATAGTTGTGCTATCAGATTCCCTGTGCTCACATCCCATTTCTGCCCCATCTTTGCTGTGCGACTCTAGGTAACTGACTAAGATATTTCACTCATCAGCTGTGAAGTAGGGAGAATGACACAGCTTTGCAAGCTTGTTCTAAGGAGTAAAGAATGTAGCACCCGTGAGGAGCACGGATGATGGTTGCAGAGATGCGTAAATATGGGGTATTTATGGTATTGCGAATTGTTGGGTTGCTGAGCAGTATGTTGGCTAAGTAACTGTGTTTTCTCCTTTTCTTTTGAAAGCATCAAAATGCACTCGCCTTGAATACACTCAGGATTTATAATAATGGATTAAGACAACCACATTTTCATTTCAATGCAAACGAAATGGGATATGTAGTGAGCGGATGTGGAAAGGTAATTTTTCAATGAACCTTTCCTTAAAACTTTCTTTGATGCAGAAAGGGGCCAATAGGAGGCATTTCTCTTGTCGATCTAGCCACTGGGAACAAACGAAATCTGTCCTAACGGCTTGGTGGACACTTTCTGCAGAGGATACCATGTAGATCTTGTTAGATGCTTTTCATGTTTGAGGAGACAAATATTGAAAAGGTTCTGTATTTATGAAGTGGATAAGAGTGTTTATGAAGTGGTAAGCATTTATGTTTTGTGGTAGAGGCTTGAGAACAAACTTGGGTTTTTCAGTTGTGTAACCTTAGCTAATGCAAAGTGCTCTGCTATGGGGAAATAGAAATAACTGTCTTTCCACAAAAGATGGATGAGGGAACCTGGGAACCCTTGGAGCATCAGCATGCTGGTCTTATACCTCATCTGTATGATGGCCATATAGCCCAGTTTTTTTGAGATACTGGCTGGAACTATGGACAACCCTCTTTTACTCTTCAGTGTGTATTTGTCTTGGATGATCGCTTATGTGATCAAACTGTTATACACCAAGCTATGTAGCATGTAACTACAAAGATCTGACATTAGTTACTCTGGAGTTTCATGAAGCACACAAGACTTTGTTTGGAAAGGAGTTGATAGAAGGTGAAAGGCCACAGGAGGAGGGAAAAGAGAGAAGGGGAAATGAATCAGTAAGAATAAATTATATTTTAAAATGCCACAATGACTTTGCCAACTAATTTTAGTAAAAGGCTTTGGTGGTCTGTATTTCTCTCAGTCTTGGAAGAAAGGACAAAAAGAACACACGCAATTCACTCATACCATAAGTCTCATATACAGTTTTAGTAAATTAAAAAAGGTTATTGCTGGGCTGGAGAGATGGCTCAGTGGTTAAGAGCACTGACTGCTCTTCCAGAGGTCCTGAGTTCAATTCCCAGCAACCACATGGTGGCTCACAACCATCTGTAATGAGATCTGATGCCCTCTTCTGGTATGCTAAAGACAGCTACAGTGTACAGTGTACTCACATACATAAAATAAATAAATCTTTTTTTTAAAAAACGGTTATTTCTGCCCTCCATGAATTACATTTCAATTATCTGGCTAGTCTCTAATTCTCTCTCTTTCTCTTTTTAAAATATTTATTTATTTATTTTATGTATATGAGTACACTGTAGCTCTCTTCAGACACACCAGAAGAGGGCATCAGATCTCATTACAGATGGTTGTGAGCCACCATGTGGTTGCTGGGAATTGAACTCAGGACCTCTGGAAGAGCAGTCAGCACTCTTAACCACTGAGCCATCTCTCCAGCCCTAGTCTCTAACTCTTAAAAAGAATACTCTTTAGAGGCTATGATGAAAGAAGGCATAAATGGAGTCATGCAGGTGGAAAAACACTGAATGCAAATCCTCTGTGATATACATGGTGCCTAATTTGTGACCTTCATTAGAAGGTGACAGCTGATGTCTTTTATTCACGATGTTATGTGTACTGAATGCATTCACAGACTTTAAAGGATATTTATGTAAGAGTTATATTATTTTTACATCTCTCTTGCTCTCTCTGTTATATCCTTATTAAGTAGTATTTATGTAGCCACAAGCTATGTTGTGGCTGTTCTTCACAATTTATACTTATCCTGCATGGGTTTGTGACTGTGTGTTCTAAAGCATCATTTCCCCTCAGGTGGGCATCACTGATACTCAGAGAACCATAGAGTTTAATATTCACATTGGAGATGTGGTGTTTTTTCCTATTGGGACCCAGCATTACATCAAGAACACATGTGATGAGGATTTGCTCTTTGTTCTTGCCTTCAGCACTGGAGATCAGGTAAGACTAAGATAGTTATCAGTAATCTGCTAAGCCATGTGTCTGGACAGAGGAGGCCTTAATAAATGTGTTCAGTAAAGGGGTGGATGAGGAAGCTAGATGAAGAAAATGTATGAAGAAAAAGAAGAATAAAGCCATTTTTTATTAAATTGCCTCTTAATTCTCTAACCTTTGAACCAAAGGATCAATGTGTATAGATCCACAAAGGCATTTCAATTACCGCACAGCAGATATTAGAAGATGTGGTCCACATTTGTTGACAAATACAATTCCTAATGCCGATTCCCAGGGATGGATAGGCCTCCTCACGTTGGAACAGAGATTATCACCCTGGTGGGAGAAGCCATGGAGTTCCTGGAGCATTTACTGTGCCATCAGGCTTGTCTCGTCAGATGGCCATGGGTGCAGAACCATGAGAAGTCTGTCACTCAATCTTGCTCACAGGGAGATAGATGCATTTCTCAGAGGGACCGGTGATGCCTTCTAAGTAAGGCTGGAGACATCTTAGCCCATATTCCCATCAGAGGGTTTCCCCCTCAGAACTGAACAATGAGTTCCCCATGGCCGGGGCGACCGTCACACACAGTCACTTCGTGTAGAACTTCAGTTGTATGAATGTAGATAGCCAAAGTAACCCACCACATTGCCAAAGCCTTGGCAGTCCTGAGGCCTCTGGAGAACTCTGAGCAGTGTGACCATGACGCGCCTTTTGTTTTACATCATTAGGTGCAAACTCTAGACATGGATGATTATCTCCAGGCCACCTCAGACCATATTTTGGCCCAGCTTTTCTTCAGGAAGCAAAGTGAATTTAAGAAGATTCCCAGATTCACAGAAGACCAAGCCATCAACCTGCCTTAACTTACTAAGGAGTTTGTATCTACTGCTCTTTGCCAGTTGTTGATAGAGAAAGTTGTCGCTTGCTAAGAAAGTAGGGCTTGTTACACAGGGAAGAGAGGTAACGAGCAAGTCAGCCCTAGGCTCCCCAGTGTGCATCTGAGTGTGGAAAGGCTTGCTAAGGGAACATTTCAGATTCGGGTGTCCGAGGTAACCGATAAATTGATATTTTAATGTATGTGTGTGTGTGTGTGTGTGTCTTGTTACTTCAAATGTATTGTGTAAGCATTTTTGTATACAAAGGCAAAATTTACATATGTATTACAATTGCATAATTACTATGTAACTATTATCCATTATTCGTCACTGTGGGAGTCAGAAAAGAGACTGGTTTATATGTGTACATTTTGAGACACTGTAATTCAAGTTCATTAGACTATGTCTGAGGAGTTTAGTACCATGCCTTAAATTAGAGATTATCAATCCTTTTTGGCATGAGAAAGTTTTGATAATGTCAACATTTTCAAAAATTCAGTCCTGCCAGTAATTGCATACTTATTTTCTATTACCATAGAAGATATTTGATGACAAAACAATTAGGAACTAAACACTATCTTTGAATGTATCTGGATTTTGTTGGTAACCTCACCATCTGTGTACATTTTAGAAGGTCTCCCCCATGTTTGAAAAGAGTGTGTGGTGCTGGTGTTGGCTGTGTATAAAGACCCACGGACACCTTACCATCTTTGGGAAGCTGGCTGGCACTGGTGCCCACTTCAGCTATTTAAATAAAGAATTAGTTTATAAATATAACTGTGTTTTATCCGTACTTTAATTTTGTTTGTAACTTATTTCAGCAGGCGTGCTAATCACCACCATCAGTGGGCTCCCTCACTGAGGTGCTCTATATAAAGTTCTGAGGAGTCAGAGCTGCCCTTCGCATCCTCCCTACATTATTACCCTAATATATAATACAATTTTAGAAAGGGCACAAAGAATTTGTTCTCTCTCTCTCTCTTTCTCTCTCTCATTCTCTCCATTTCTCTCTCTCCCTCTCTCTCTTTCTTCCTCTTCATTTGAGTGACTAGCTCTAATAACTAGTGCAGGAGAATAAAGCGAGAACTTTTAACAGGGTTAGGTGGCCGCCTACAAAAGGGCTTTAGGAACATGACGACAGCTTGCCTTTGCTCTTGGTTATTTATTAATTCATTCATCTGTGTAAAGTAGGCACTGTGAGACAATTAATTAATTATATAAAATATATTAATATTGATATTAGAGAGACAAAGTCAATTAAATTATTGCAGCCTCAAGGAGTACATCCTCTACTGAGATAGGCGTGAAATTCACTATGATAAGTGATAAATGTGTGCACACAAACTATGTATGGATATGCACATTCACTCCTGCATAAGCGAAACAGTAAACCCAGCTCTGGGGAAGCCAGAGACTGTAAAGGATGGAGGGTGCCAAGATTTTCTGGAGTCGATCTAAGTGAGGACGAACAGTTAGCCACAACATTAAAAGGAAGAGGGAATCTGTGAGCAGGAAAGCAATTCTAGAGCGAAGATTGAAGGCGTCATCACAAACACGGAAGAATGAGAAAGCAGGTCATTATGGTGAGAGTGAAGGACGAGTGATGAGAGATGAGGTAGGAACAGGGACGGTCCGGATAGTGAAGATGCTAGTGTCCTTTAGAGCTACATCACTATGCTTTTCCTTATTGCCTTTTCCTACCTGAGGTTAGAGCTTGGGAGTAGGGAGAAGCTTAATGGTGCTCGGGAGCAGAGGTAACGTTGAGAGGATTCAGGGAACAGCACAAAGGAAATGGCACATGGAAGAGGATGCCCAAACATGTCGGCCGGTAGTCTGTGCAAGCAACTGGTCTAGGTGGTGGAGCAAGAGGTCTGGAACTCCGGAGACCCAGTGGGTGGTAATTTCTGCCTGCATGGGATGGAAGGCGTTTGATCACGTCTCCTGGCTCCTGTTGCAGTCACAGCCTCCAACAGGCCCCCCACAGGAGAGGTGTGTGATACTGGTCACATTAGCAGCACCAAGCCTTCTTCCATGCAAATAAAGATTCCTTAAGCTTTCAGCCCAAACCAATGAGAAATACCTGCTGTCGAAATCTGAATCATCCCCCAAACTGTATATAAATCCTATCCAGGGGATTAAAGATGTGCGAGAGGTCTACTCTGTCGTCTGAGCCTTTTGTTCTAAGAGTTGTAACACTTGGGAAGAAGTCTATTCTCCTCAAACACGGCCTGAAGCCCTCTGCTGCACTCCTCAATGGCTAGTAGGCCTCTTGTTGGCCCAGCCAGTGCAGGGCAGTGTGGAGCCACTGAGTGACCTGGAAAGCGAGGTGGAGGTGGAGGTGAAGCCAACTGCAGCCGCAGAAGTGACAGAAGCGACTTGTCCCTGCCTGTGCTTGCTTCTCTTAGTTGGAATTCTCGAACCAGGTTGGGCCAGAGATGTCCGTGAAAGTCTCTGGTACACAGGCCCACACAAACAGGTGTAATGTTTTGGTCAGCAGTAATGACTATGTGACTGTGTGACGTTGTTTGTTTCATACAAAAGTCTCCAAAGTGTTTCAGTGGCTCTCCTTACTGACAAAGTCTGAGAGTCATAAAGACAGAAGACAACGTATGTACATAGCTTTTATCTGCAGATCCATCCATTTTCCTAAGAATTTCATAAATTCATTCGTTTCAATAGCGAAGTAGTACTCCATTGTGTAAATCTACCACATTTTCTGTATCCATTCCTCTGTTGAGGGACATCTGGGTTCTTTCCAGCTCCTGGCTATTATAAATAAGGCTGCTATGAACATAGTGGAGCATGTGTCCTTTTTTGCATGTTGGAGCATCTTCTGGGTATATGCCCAGAAGTGATATAGTTGGGCTCTCAGGTCTTACTATGTTCAGTTTCCAGAGGAACCGCCAAACTGATTTCCAGAGTGGTTGTACCAGCTTGCAATCCCACCAGCAATGAAAGAGTGTCATCCTGAGTGAGGTAAACCAATCACAAAACAACACACATGGTATGCACTCACTGAGAAGTGGGTATTAGCCCAGAAGCTTGGAATACCCAAAATACAATTCACAAACCACAAGAAACTCAAGAAGAAGGAAGACCAAAGTGTGGATACTTCAGTCCTTCTTAGAAGGGGGAACAAAATTCCCATGGAAGGAGTTGCAGAGACAAACTATGGAGCAGAGACTGAATGAAGGACAATCCAGAGACTGCCCCACCTGGGGATCTTTCCCATATTCAGTCACCAAACCCAGACACTATTGTGGATTCCAGCAAGTGCTGGTTGACAGGAGCCTGATATAGCTGTCTCTTGAGAGGCTCTGATAGTACCGGATTAATACAGAAGTAGAGACTCACAGTCATCCATTGGACTGAGCACAGGGTTGCCAATGAAGGAGCTAGAGAAAGAACCAATGGAGTTGAAGGGTTTGCAGCCCAGTAGGATGAACAACAATATGAACTAACTAGTACCCTCAGAGCTCCCAGGAACTAAACCACCAACCAAAGAGTACACATGGTGGGACTCATGGCTCCATCTGTATATGTAGCAGAGGATAGCTTATTCGGTCATCAGTGGAAGGAGAGGCCCTGTGAAGGTTCTATGCCCCAGCGTAGGGGAATACCAGGGCCAGGAAGCAGGAGAGGGTGGGTTGGAGAGCAGGGGGAGGGGGAGGGAACGTTTTTTTTTCTTCCTGGAGGGGAAACCAGGAAAGGAGATATCATTTGAAATGTAAATAAGGAAAGTATCTAATAAAAAAAACATAACTTTTATCTGCAAATTTTATCTTTGAATTAAAAAAAATACTGTATGCTTGTTTAAAATCCCCTTTTGAATTAGGAAGTGCTGTATCAGATTACTATGTAGTCATTAAATTAAAGGTTTTGTCTACCTTTATCATTTTGTCTTTTTAATTTTTAATATAATCTCTTATGATTTTACGTGTTTAAAGTATTACTGCCTGTAGATATCTTTGAAATATATTTTATTATCTCCTAAGGAATGTATGCTATGGTGTTGAAACATTTTAGGTTTCCTGATAACAACATAGAGGACGTTTGTCTTAGGAATCCACTCAACTAACTATAAATTTTTAAAGAAAAATCCTAAAATATAAATTCTCGTGAAAAATTCAATTGCCTTAGGATTTTATTGCTGTGAAGAGACAACATGACCATGACAACTCTTAGAAAGGCAAACATTTAAACTGGCTTGTAGTTCTGAGGCCAAGTCCATTATCATCATGGCTGGAAGCTTGATGGTGTGCAGGCAGACATGATATTGAGAGCTCTGTATCTGGATGGGCAGGCAACAAGAAGTGAACTGAGACTTCCTCCCAGAAGGCTACACCTACTCCAACAAGGCCACACCTCCTAATAGCGCCAGGCCCCATCAGCCTATGGGGACCATTTTGTTTCAAACATTTTTGCACAGCATATTATTGCAACCTTATCTTATCATGGGATATATTCTTAAGATTTATAATTCTTCTAATATTGACCTTTTTTGAGGCATTCTGTTGTTGTTGCTTTTATGTTGAATCTTGAACCCAGGGCTTTACACATGCCAGGCAAACACTGTACTCCTAGGATACAACCCCAACTCAGGGGAAGTTAATATAGACTGTAACTCTGAGCCACTTTATTCTCCATTTATTTTCATCCATTAATACTAAAGGGCTGAGGCTGGGTTCATAGTTCCATTAGGAAAGTGTTTGACTCACACGCATAGGGATAATAGGTTGAACCCCCAGGACCCACCTAATGAAAGGTAGGCTTAGTGTTTTACGCTTGTAATCCATGAGAGGTGCTAGAGAGGTTGAGACAGGCATACCTCAGGGCCTTCTGGAATGCCTGGCTTGACTTCTGGGGAGTTCTCTAGAAGTGAGAGACCTCATTCAATATATATATATATGTATATGTATATATATATGTATATACATACATATACATACATGTATATATGTATATGTATGTATATATGTGTGTGTATGGTTGAATATGTATATAAATATAAACATATAGGCATATAATATATTATATGTATATATATGGCATCTGGACTTCCCAAAGACACAGGAGTATACAGGCATGTGCACATACGCATGGCTGAGTACTTGCACACACATACACATACAGATACTGAAATTTTTAGGCTTTTTGGTGATCAGATGTTATTTCTTATTAGACTGATGTACACAGTGACCCCGTACAGGCAAAACCCAAGACTCCTACTGAAAACCTTAAGTTTCAGCCTTGAGACTGAACATCTCTTAGTCATTTTATCACAGACATTCTGTGATCTGGCCACATGTGACTTCTCTGAAGCGAGGTGAGTTATAGCACATGGAAGTCCTTAAACGCTGACACAATTGAAAGAGGCTTCTTAACGGCGGGCTGCGATGGCTAAGTAGAGTAAACTTGGCTTCCGTAGCACTTCAGCGATGGCGAAGGGATTCAGGGGGCTCCACGCCGCTTCTAAGAAAGGGAGCGGCAAAATGCTCTGTGCGCTTGGTTCTATCTCTTCCTATCCTGGAGCAGTCAGACTGCTTCTCATCGCCAGACCAACCTGGGACAGGAAATAGGTAGAACGTTCTATCACATGGCTTGATTCTGAATGGCTGGTGTACTCTGCTAGTGGTTAAAAAATGGGCCAGAGTGGGTAGGATTTTTGATTTAAAAAACAAAGCAAAAAAAAAAAAAAAAAAAAAAAAAACAGCAAGAAAAATGCACCCCTTTCCCTTTTTGAGGCAGGGTCTTAGGAGGGATTCTTATGCCGCCCAGGGTAGCTTGGGACTTTAAATTCTGCCTCAGCCTCCTGAATGTTAGGATTACAGGAGTGACCCATCATGCCTTCTGAACACTAGCTTCTAAGAGTTAAAAGTGATGTCTTCTCCATCCTTTTTGGTAACTGTCACTTTTAGGAAACTGGCTTGATCCTCTGAGGGGAAAAGTAGGGTAAATCTGGAGAATCGAAAAGAACATGGATGGTTAAAGAAGAGAGTGTGTGTGTGTGTGTGTGTGTGTGTGTGTGTGTGTGTGTGTGTGTGTGTGAGAGAGAGAGAGAGAGAGAGAGAGAGAGAGAGAGACAGAGAGAGACAGAGAGAGACAGAGAGACAGAGAGAGAGAGACAGAGAGAGAGACAGAGACAGAGAAAGACAGAGAGAGACGGAGAGAGACAGAGAGAGACAGAGACAGAGAGAGACAGAGAGAGAGGGAGAGAGAGAATGAGAGAGAGAATGAGAGAGAGAATGAATGAGAGAGAGAATGAGAGAGACAGAGACAGAGCCAGAGAGAGCCAGAGAGACAGAGAGAGAGACAGAGACAGAGATGGAGAGACAGAGAGAGAGGGAGAGAGAGAATGAGAGAGAGAGAATGAGAGAGAGAATGAGAGAGAATGAATGAGAGAGAGAATGAGAGAGAGACAGAGACAGACAGAGAGAGACAGAGAGAGAGGGAGAGAGAGAGAGGGAGAGAGAGGGAGAGAGAGAGGCAGAGACAGAGAGAGACAGAGAGACAGAGAGAGAGGGAGAGAGAGACACACACAGAGAACACTCATGCTCTCACACACAGTTTTTCTTCCTTGTACTTAAATTGCAACTATTCGGAGGAAAGCATGCTTTAGAATCATGGAACTGCAGGCCACAAATCATACAGTG
>JADRCC010562646.1:0-17914 GCA_019843855.1 Hylomyscus alleni
ATATATATATATATGTGTGCACATATGCGTAAACAAGTAATTTTCCACTTGTTTTTCCCACTTTTCTGGCTTGGTCAAAATCAGAATATAGACAATACATTGTCATAAGCATTCCTCCGTTACCCAGTGTTGTGATCCATTTTGTACTTTGTGAATCCATACATTATTTTTATTTCTGTGTTTCAAAGTGATAGGAATTGAATGTGGCCTTCATATACACTCAGCAAGCAGTCTGCCATGGGGCTAGACTCCTGGTCCTGTGACATTCATTTTTAATAGGTAATATAAGTAAAATAATTATACATGTTGTTTCATATAGTTTCATGGATAAAATAGCTATGTCACACGTATTAATTTTAAATTTACTGTAGCCTAAATGACACTCAAATTAAAAACACATTTTAGTTTATTGTCTAAAATATAATAATTCTTTAGACATCTACATCTCTACTTAAATAAAATATCAGAAAAACAGATTTTTAAAAATAAGTCTAATATCATCAATCAAGCTTTTAATGGGTCATAGGCTTCATTTATTTAGTTCATCACAGACATGTTGATGGATATGAACTTATTTATGACTAACATAGTACTTTTTATTTAATTGTTTCTTTGTATTTGGGCTGTCCTATTTGGCTGTTATCTCTGGAGGCTTGCATATTTCTTAAGAAGAAATGGAGGGGATGTGGATCTGTGAAAGAGGGGAATTGTGGGTAGTAGGGAGGAATGACGGGAAGGGACACTGTAGTTAGCATATATTATATGAAAGAAGAGTCTGTTAAGAAATGAAATTTCAGTTAAAAAAATAAAATTGTGTGCTAGCAGAACTGCACTGTCCTTATTCAGTCTTTTTTTTCCACTTACTTACCTCTTTAATTAGGCTCATGAACCGGGTCCCAAAGCGCCAGGGTTTGTGTCGATTGCATTGCAAGGAGCTGACTGTCATCTGGGGAAACTGTTGGACAGCCACAGACACGACATGTACTGCATCATACATCAGAGCAGCATCCGTCTGGAAGCCAGAGAAAGGACAGACATGTTCATAAAGCCACAGCCTGCAGAAAATATGGGCTGAGAAGTGCTCCTTATATTAGAGAAAACACAATTTCCTCTACATTTTGTGGTTCTCTAAGATAAGGCACTGTGACCATATTACCACAGCTCTTTTAGAACAGTTGAGCCACATGACCTTTCTCTCCTAAATAAATACAGACCCTCGTATTGTCTTTTAAGCAGGAAATATATAAAGAAATTTTATTGCACTTTCTCTTAGTCTATCTTACTCTGTCTCACCACACACACACACACACACACACACACACACACACACACACACAAGTATATTGGATGAAACTGTGACATTTAGAATGATTATAAATCTCACATATTATTTATAGAAGTCAACAGTTCTCCTGTGCAAGAGGAAGAAAGAGATTTTTAAAAGAGAGTTACTTTGAAAAGCTTAAGATATAAGCCCAGATCTTGTCTTCAGCTCTATTTTCAAATATCCATTCTTAGTCATGATACATCATCTCACAGCCTGAATCTCAGTATATGTCTTAATCCCTTTTCAAGACTCAAAGCATAATCTCTTATGCTGTTTTCTTCACTCAAAATTTCCATATCAATAAAAGTTCATTTGGTTTTGCAAGTAAAATGAATATGAATTTTACTGTTCGGCTCCTGATCAAGTAACCAGCCACTTTGGGAGTCATTGATAAATATAATGCCTATAAAACGCATAACAAACAAGAAGTGCAGTGACTATCAATTGTTCTGTTAACAGGACTCTCTCATCATGTGTTTAGGATCCATGCAAGATCTCACACCTACAGGAGAGGGACACACTTGCAGGGCTAGTAGCCGTGATCTTTGAGCCATCTGTTTGGCATGCTTTAGAATAAAAGCATCTATTTCCTTCTCCCATTCACACAATTAGTGGACTGTGAAATGAATTCCAAACTGAATAGGAACCCTGTAGATCATATTGTGTGCCTCAACACAAGACAAAATGAGGAGACTTTATTTTTCAGTTCAGAAGGATCCTAAGAATATTACTGCAGGAAGTAGAAGATGGCTAGACAGCACACTGCGATATCAGAACATAGCAGCAATCATTTTGTCCTTTTTAAGTCTTTGAGAAATGTAAATTCACATCCACAAACTTTGTTTTATAAATAACAGATGGCTAATTTTGCATACTATAATAGTTGCATGGTAGTAACTAGAAGAGTGAATTTGATTCAGTGTACCAAATATGAACCTGACAATTACACTGTTTGGTTGGATCTGAGTTAACATCTGATGAATTTATCATATATAAGACACTCTGACCCTAGGAGTCATTACCAAATTTGAAATAATGCATTTTTTTTCTGAAACATCATGAAAGCTTAGACCATACACCTGCTGAGGTAGACAAAAATGAAAGCTTTCAGGTATTACTGGCAGGCTAGTTTCACAGCATCGTCACAGAAAAACACCTAACCGTATCCATTTTTTTTTCCTAAATTCAAATTCCAATTCCTGAGGTGATGGTCAATATTGTCAACACGGCTATCTTTGGTCTCCTAGGAGGCAGGTCTTGGGGCTTTTTGTGAGGGAGGAGGCCATTTCTAACTGTGAAAGAAAACATCTTACAGGCTAGCATACTGAACTGAATTTTAAAAAAAATAGACAAGAGAGGACCACCATTCTCTCTCTTGCGTACTGACTGCAGACACAGAAAGAGCTGTCACATTTCTGTTACTTCTTTAGTCTCAAGACCTTGCAACCATTGGGCAGAACATACTCTTCCTTCCCTAAGTGGCTTTTGTCAAAAATTTTTGTCAGGGCAATCAGAAAAAAAAACTAATATATCGGTGTCTCAAATAAGAGTTAAAACCACAAGGAGGAATAGATACCTTTAATATTTAGTAGTATTTAAAAATTGGAATTCTATTTATTGGCTCTAATAAAATAAAACTAGAAGGTTAAAACAAGAAAAATCTTTGGACACCATACAAGTACAGGGGAAATAACTCATTTTGAACAAACAGTGGAGTGTGCTAGCTATAAAAAGAATATAAAAATTTCTTAAAACAAATAAAATCAAAACATAAAGACAAGAATATTGAGTACTACGATGATTACTTAGAGAAATCAATATTTACATTTTAAAAACATAAAGTACTTGCATATACAACCTAATACTGCACCTAAAGAAAATAGACATATGGAAATCAACCAAACTTTGCATCAGCAGGAAGAATGACAAAATGAATATTAAAGTAGTAATGAGCAAAATATAGACCTAGAAACGATGCCAGGCACTTGGAACTGCTTTTCCTAGAAAACATTGTTTCTTTATATGGGTCCAAAAAAAAAACCTAAATGCTGGATGATAGACAGCCCTTCTTGACTTCATTGTGGTTTTGTTTAAATTAATTTGCATATTGCATAATTACTCAAATAATATCTGACTACCTAATGTACCTTGTGTAGATGTATCTGAGTGTAGAATATGTAATAATAACTTAAAAATTCTCAGAACAAAACATCTTCAACTGCAAAATTTTACCATAAATTCAAAAAAGAGAATAAAAGACTTCCAAAATCCTATTCTGAAGCCAAAACTAACCTGATATCAAAACAAGACAGGGTCAATACACAACAAAATTGTAAACCAAGATGACTGATGAACACAGACAAAGGAATCCTCAAGAAAATATAAGTAATCCAAAGTTTTCAGTGTAAAGAATACACTAAAAATATTAAAGATGAGTTTAGAGAATTACATCATCTCAGGCACGGAGTGAGGCATTATGGAAAAGGAAAGCCAGCATTTATCTTTGGCCTCTGCATGTACAGGCATGGATCTGCATGAACATATACATAACACACAAACACACACACACACATACATACACATAGACACACACACATTTTTTTCAACATAATCTAAATGAATTTGCCTCAGGGTTTCAGGTAATTGTAAGGATGGTTGAATGTGTACTGTTCAATAAACAGAATACCCTTCTATAACACACCATCAGAGGAATGACAAAAGTCATGGTCATAACAGAAACAGAACTCATATGTGATAAAAATTATCATCATTTATGATAAAAATGCTAAATGATTTAGCTTAGGAACAACAAGAGTTCAAAGTAACAATGTCTCTTTATAACATGACAACAGCTCACAACATTCTGAATGCTGGACAACTGACAGTGATATCTTGAGAGGCAGCAAGATAAGGACGCCCATTTTTGGTCAGTTTTACCCAAGATGATAATAGAAGTAATACCTGGTGCAATTATGCAAGACAATGAAATAAATGATATCTAAATTGGAAAGAGAAAAGAGGAAAATTGTCTCTATTTACAGATGACATAATCTTATGCATAGAAACACTACACACATCATTAAAACACTATTAGAATTAATAAACTAATTCAGCAGAGCAGCAGGGTATAAAATCAACATCAAAATCAATTGCAGTGCAATATACCAATGGTGAGTTGTCTGAGATAGGATTCAGCAAAGGAGTCCTTTAAAACAGTCAGAAAAAGAAAATAAAATGCATACAATTATATTTAAGCAAACGGGAAAGATGTCTACAATACAGCTATAACACACACTGGAATATGTAACCAAATGAATGGAAGCACACCTGTCTTCATACATTAGAAGAGTTAATAGTGCTCAAATGCCTTTATCACCTAAAGTGAACGAGAGAATCGAGATAATCCCTATCAAAATAGCAATGCCTTTCTTCACAGAACGAAACAAGTAAACACTAAGATGTGTACGAAACTAGAAAAGACTCTGAATTACCAAACAGTATTGGGTCAAAAGAATACAGTAAGAGGTCTTAAACAATAAAGATAGCATGATACTGACATAAAAAAATAGCCATACCCACAAATGGGATGAGATAGAGGAGGAAAAGTCAGACATTTGCAGTTAACTCAGTTTTTTTTCTCTTTCTGTTTTGTTCTTTTTTTCTTTGATCCTTTTTACAGTCCAGTCTTCATTCACCTCTGATCTGCCCTCCCCAAACTGCTACTCATCCCATACGTCCCCCTCCACCTCCCATCTCCAAGAGAATGTCTCCACTCTACATCTAACCCCACTAGACCCCACACTCCCTGGGGCCTCAAGTCTCTCAAGGGTTAGGTGCATCTTCTCTCACTGAGTTTTGACAAAGGTAGAACTATGGGCAATGAAGAAAGGATAAACACTTCAACAAATGTTGCTAGCAAACAGGATAGTCATTCATCAGGAGAAAATGGAAGCCCTCCCCTCACTGTCTACAACATTAAACTACTAAAAGAAGCAGTATGCTAATTCCATTTGAATGAATAACACTAAAAGAAGAGACAAAAGTAAAAATGCATAAATGGAATTATATAAAACTAAAAATAAATTGCTTATTGAAGAAAACTAACAAAATAATACTTCCTTACAGCAAAGGAAACAATGCCCTATAGATAGGAAGAAAAGAATAGCCAGCTATGGATCTGAAAGGAAATACTTAAAACTATGTGTGTGTGAGTGTGTGTGAGTGTGTGTGTATGTGTGTGTGTGTGTGTGTGTGTGTGTGTGTGTGTGTGTGTATGTTGGAATGGGGATGGTGGGAGGTAGCTAGCAACATTGTTTAAAGTTTGGTGATAGGCCTACGTAGGTATCTGTAAAAGAACTATAGATCTACTTAGCTCTAGATGAGTCCTCAATAGGTACCTCAAAAATTTTGGAATTTCCTTAATTATCAGATGAACAAAAATCAGAGTAACAATGGCATGTCACCATTTACAGTAAGAACAAATACTCTCCAAAACAAAGTGTAAAGTGTTCTGGCAAAAACAATGGGAAAGTAAAAATCTTACACACTGTTAGTGACATTTAAGTTTGCCCAATACTGTGAAGCGCAGAAGAAAGTTGCACAAAGGTTAAAAAAAGACCATGATTTGATCCAGCAATCATTCATATTTTGGGAATTCTGATGAGAACTAAACACTTATGACTCTGTTACTCTTTGAAATTAACTCTCTGACACAGAACTGAAATTAATTATAATTTTCATTATATGTAATATCAACTCTAAAGAGTACTTCCAAGTTAAAAAATATAATTTTTAAAATTATACAATTGAACATGTAAACTACTTTCTTACTAAAATATTTACTTATTAAATTCAGATGATTTAGTTAGAAAAATTCAGAATTACTTCTGCCCTAAACATTTAAGTACAAACATATACTTGTATACAAGTATATATGGTGGTCATGCTATTTGAAAAAACAACTTGTATGAACTGGATTCATACCAGAAGAAGGAAGTACCATTATAATACTCTTTATTTCAGAATAAATAGATATTAAGAAGTTAAATATTAAGCCTACTACGTCGAAGGAGAGGCCCATGATTCACTGATGTTCAAGCATCTATCAACTAGAATGGGAATTATCCTGAGTGCCTAACTTAGACTAAATTCGACTTTGAAGCTTTAAAATTATTTCAAATTTCTAAAATATAAAGAATATCTATGAGTCCAAAATATATCTTTCGACCCTTTAAAATTGTGCAATGTGGCAGTTGGTCTAGGCACCGATACATGAGCATAGCAGAATGTTATTAGTAATTGTTTCCTTGAATATTTTGTGATAGTTTGATTCTATGCTGAGTCTCTGGGCTATACAGCCTCTGCTTCCTGACTATGTATGTAGTGCCAGGTCTGGATTTCCTCTCATGGCACGGGCCTCAAGTTGGACCAGACATTGGTTGGCTACTTCTACAAGATCTGTGCGACCATTACATCCATACAGCTTGGAGTCAGGACAGATTGTAGGTTGAAAGTTTTGTGGTTGGGTTGATGTTTCAGTCCCACTACTGCAAGCCTTGCCTGGTTATAGAAGATGGCCAGTTCAGGATATGAATTCTCTACTGTTAGGAGTCTTTGCTCGGGTCAATCTGGAAGATTCTATAGAGTTTCAACTGTACTACTTTTACACATCGCACTCCAAATGCTCTCAATATCAATCACCTTTCTTAGTGATCTCCCCCTGCACACCCCCTCCCTGATCACTCCTTTTACCATTCTCAGCCATCACCATCCACTCACATAATCTATTCTAGGTCCCCTTCCCAGGAAGATCCCTGTGCCTCCCCTTGAAGCCTCCTTGTTACATAGCCTCACTGTGTCTGTGGATTGTAGTGTGATTATCTTTTAATTAACTGTTAATATCCTTTTTATAAGTGAGTTCATAGTATGTTTGTCATCTGTGTCTAGGATACCTCACTCAGAATTATTTTTTTTAATTCCACTCATTTCCTTGGAAATTTCACTCACATCTTTGTTTTTAACATCTGAGTAATATTCCTTTGTATAAATAGACTGCATTTCCTTTATCCATTCTTCTGTTGAGAGACATCTAAGTTATTTCCATTTTCTGGCTATTATGAACAAAATTGCTCTCATCATAGTTGAGAAAATACCCATACGGTAGGATAAACACAAGGAAGGGCAAGTGAAACTGGAGAGAAAAAGTGCAGAGAAAGTAGATTTGTCAAATTACTATGAGAACCCAGCCCACAGTATCAACTAAGCAGGGCTCACAGGAGATCACAGAGACGGAAGCAATAATTATGGACCCTGTATGGGTCTGAACAAGGTCCTCTGCAGACAAATTATGGCTGTGTAGGTTGATACTCTTGCAGAACTCCTAACAGTGGATGTGGTATTGCCTCTGAAACTATTGCTTCCTTTTGGTACCTTTCTCATCTTATTGGTTTACCTCATCCAGCTTTGATATGAGGGTTTTTTATCTAGTCTTAGTTTAACTTGTTATGCTGTGCTTAGTTGATATCCCGGGAAGACCAGTCCCCCTTCCCCTACTCATGAAGGGAACCAGAGGAGAAGATCTTGGAGAGGAAGGAGGCTGAAGAGGACTGAGAAGAGTAGATGGAATAGAAATTGCAGTTGGGAATGTTGAGACAAGAATAAAAGGGGAAAAATGCAACATTTCAATTCACTGCAGATAACTTTTCAACCTGAGTGTCTTGGAATGATCATAATATACCCATCAAAACACATCAACATGTGATCATTCCAATGTTTCCTTTTCGTCAAGTGATAAAATGGGGGGTATGGAACCCTTGGATCTCAAGCAATTAAATTTCAAAGCTTCAACTATTCTGTATGTAGTCACCACCAAGACAATACATAGTGGCTCTTTGCTGAAAAACCAAGACCTAGTTCCTGGAAGTAGTTTCTATCTTCTGAGTTATCTTTTGCTCATTTCAATAAAATCCAACTCTGCATCAAATGTTTCAAAAGCATAATGTTCTCAGTATTCACTCATATTTCAAACATATCCTGACATAAGACACAATTAAGAATGTTCTGAATATCTAAAATATTTGTTTAGACAGATTTTGTTTATGGAAAGACTGCTTTACTAAGCAGCAAATTCCAGACAGGTCTATATTTGATCTATAAGTTTTTCATATTCTGGTTGTAATCATACTAAATCTTCTAAAGTTCTGAAAATAAACACTGTAAGATAGTTATCTTCCTCCAAAATTAAACCACATATTGGCCATGTATAAATGATGAAGTTAAGGCCAAAAAAACCATTTTGATATAATACATGGAAGAAAACACAGAAAAAAGATCTAAATTATATCAAAGAATCCTTTTAGCAAAATTCATCAAAATATTTTTACTTCTGATGGGCTGTGGCATTTTTAAATAAAACTGTGCCCTAGAAATAACGGGCTTGGAATATCCCTATTAAACTATAACTGACAAAATGTAGGTCAGGGTCAGGTGGCATATACCTTTAATGACAGCACTCAAGAGGCAAAGGCAGAGACAGACTGTTAAAAGTTCCAGACCAGTCTGCTCTACAAGATAAGCTCCAAGGCAGCCAAGGCTATGTAAAAACCTGTGTCAAGTAAATATACAAATGTCAACATCACCCACAAAACTGAGGCATAGTGGTTTTTTAAGTATTTTTTTTAATAATTCTTAAAGCTTACAGTTGGATAAAAATGGCTC
Organism: Hylomyscus alleni; assembly: GCA_019843855.1. NCBI lineage: Eukaryota > Metazoa > Chordata > Mammalia > Rodentia > Muridae > Hylomyscus > Hylomyscus alleni. Next base: position 9,044 of record JADRCC010562646.1, read on the forward strand.
TGTGTGTGTGTGTGTGTGTGTGTGTGTGTGTGTGTGTGTGTGTATTTTCCCATTAATGCTCTTGGTTTGGACTAAAATTTTACATTGTATCGAATGTTCTTTGGATATACTTGAATTATTCTATTGCTTTTAGTTTACTTTCTGGACCATACTCAGTACACTAACACTGTAGTGCCACACATATGCTGCCTTGTATATAGCAAATGTGTAATCACATTTCTAAGAATAAATACATAAGCTCTGCCAAAACATTTGCTTTAGCAGTAAGAGAAATAGGTCTTGGGGAACTCTGAATAACAAGCACACGCTGCCACTTCTCTAGGATACATGACCTCCCAAAGGTACCTTGAACCAAATCTGCCAGCAACTCCAGCCTGGGAGGAATTTGAGTGCAGCCTCTGTCCCAGTTCCAAATGAATTTATAGTAACAGTTCTGTGAACACATTTATCTTTCCATTAAATAAGTGTAGGCAGGTCCCCTCTGAGATCTGAAGCTAGCTGGCAGGTGGCAGATCCATTCTGGAACTCCTACGTTTCAGATTTTGCTCATTTCTGAACTCCCATCTAAGGTACAATGCACAGCACAAAGAGCTGCTTGGTCCAGTAAATGCAAGATAAGTCTACAGATTCTGACTCATTGACTTGGCCTCTTAACTGAAACAAATGATCAAAATTCAAAGTAATGCCTTTTGCTTTGTGGCCTCATGTTTAATGAAAATTTTAAAAGAAAAGCCTTTGCAAACCACTGATCTTGGGTAAAAATCAACTCCTTTAAAAACTCAATAGTTGTAATTTAAAAGTAAGTGTATGTGTTATTCTTTCAACTAGAAGATGCATATATTAATTGTGATGGATAAAGAGAAGGGTATTGGCACTCGATTCTTCTGTGCAGAGTCAGCAGCGTTTGAAATGGGTCTGAGACTATGTACCCCATTGATAACGGAAGGGTGCACACAGGAAGGGGAAGCTGGTGCTCTCGGCTGGCACACTATGCCCAGGCCTCTGTCCTTCACAATGCTAGTACATGACGCCTGATAACTGAAGTGAATGATGAGAACTGCCCTCAGAACCAATCAGGAACCAATTGTGAAACAATTCTCCAATAACTCCGCAGCTGCCATTGTGCGTGCTCTGCTGCCAGCTCTTTGTCCCACTCTGAAAAAAGAGTTCTTTACCAGCAGCTGTGTGGTCCGCATGGGCGGCATGAGGTAATACATTAGAGCTGTTTGCATAATTCCTGGCACACGGTGGATAGCAGGTGCTGTCAGATAGTGCTGATGATCGACAGAAGACTGGTAATCTCTTAAAGGTGGATGGGATCCCAAATCAGGAGCCTGTTTAAAAAGTACAATGTTGCAACTTTTCTGCCTATGTCATAGGCCTAAATGGTGGATAGGCATATTCTGTTCAAGAGAGACAAAATAGAGTGTGAACAGGTAAGAACAGGAGGGCATTGTCATTGAAACTTTATTTCTATAAAAGGAAGTATATCCCTGATGGTATAATTCAACTGAAATTATAGCTAAAAAATTCACAAAACCTGTGATTTATGGTCAAATTTAAAAATTATGAATAAAGATACACAGTAAATAATTATTCTTCCTGAGAAGCATATATATTAATATATACAGTAAATAGTAATATATATATATATAGTAATATGTATTACTATATATTAATCTTAAGCATCACTGTTGGGCAGATAACTTCATACCAGCAATGCAACCCTAGTCGATGTGACTCAGTATATTTTTGTCTGACAGAGAATCAATTAGGTTGACTAAAGGTGTCTGCTCTGGTTTTATTTCTTATGCTGTGGTAAAACCTTTGGAAAAGCAATTTAGATGAGAAAGGGTTAATTCATCTTACAATTTCAGGTGGCAACCATATTTTCATGAAGGACACAAAGGTAGGTGGAGACCATTGGTCATACTGCATACTCTGTGTCTACTTAAGCAATCTTTCATATCGACATTTTATAATCATTTGGAAATTAGGAAATGCTGTTTATTTTTCTCCTTCCACATCTATACACAAGTTTTTTTTTCTGTTCTGTCATCAACAACAAAATCTGTTCATCTCTGTGTTGCAGTTTTTTAACTTTTCTGTTTTGAGCACAAATGAACATCTTGTCTACATTAAAACCTGTCTATCCCCGGATACTCAGAGAGATAGTAATATATGTCCTTTACTACCAAAGTGATATTCTAGTATTCCAGAGCCTTACCTCCTCTCACACACTTTGATATTATAATGATACTTCATGCTTTTGATCTAACCAATGATATCTCTGTATTACAAATATTTGGAATTAAAGTATATTCCAGAAATTATTTCTTTAAATGACCATTGAAAACAACTTTGGTATCCATGAGGGTTAAAAGAGACAATAGTCAATGTAAGGACACATAAAAATGAAAAGAAGGAAATATAGGACAGATAAGGTCTCATGGCCAAATTGATGACTACAAAAAGAAAACTCAGATTTAGGCAAGCTCTGATAATCACTTGAAAAAGATACACCTGCATCGGAGTGCTTTTGAGCACTGGTAGCAACTGATCCATCTATTTGGTGCTCCAGTGAATTTACATATTTGGGTAACTCTCTAAACCATCACCTTCTTATTCAAACTACAAGCAGAAAAAAAAAAGTAAATGCTAACTAGCTTGTTCTGATTAATTGATAAAATGCAGACTAAAGTATGATTTTGATTAGTTGAATAATAATTAGGATTTAATATATAAGTATATAATATATGAATAATATAGAAATAAATCTATAGGTGTAGGATATGCATAAAAAGAAGTAAAAGCCATTTCATGACCCTTTATGGTTATACATTTTGGAGGTTTCATTCTCTCTAAAACATGTGTTGAATGCCATTACCATTAACAAGACACAGATTATTTTAGAGAGCTTTTAGAGTTTTATAAGTAATGAAAGGCAGTGCATGAGATTTAAACTTAGAATCATTAATTTTTGAGTATGGTACATCTGAGTTTTTTCTAAGAATTACTATTAATGTTGTAAAGATAATTTCTTCTGTCTTATATTTAAATGTACAGTTCAGAAGCAGAAGATCCTTTCTGTTGTTTTCATTTTGCCAAAATTTATAGATAGCTTTAAACATTTATGTATGGATTCCAAACTATTTAGATGTTTTTCAAATACCATGTGGAAAACTCTTCATTTTAAGATAAAAATTATTAAGAGACAGTCGCAAAGCAGGTTACAAAATGCCACCAGATTTTCAATTAAAGATACCATTAAAATAATGTAATTATTTTTACCTAATTACATCTTTTCCTACTAAAAGAAGTCCATTGAGATATCTTTTTCTTTTTTAAATTGTTTCATGAAGCTCTTACCAATATCTACAAACCATAAAATATCGATAGTGTTGTTAATGAACTCTCCCGCAACAATACTATACTCTTAATCATTTAGATCCTGTTAAATCTTGTCTGATATTTACTACATTTGGAACTGCTATTGATCTTGAGAAGAATCAATATTGAGGGGAAGTATTTCTGCACTATGTACTGGCCTCCAATACATTTAATTATCTTATGAGCTCAGATTACCTTTTAGCACTTAATAAATGTATATGAATAAATATTGTTTATACTTAATGTTTTTAATATCATGAATGAGGATTGATTTTTCTTGTATTAATAGATTATGATTCTTTATAAGTTGACATCTGGGAATATCCAACAACCAAAATAAATCAGTCACATGTGTGCATATTCTTTTTTTTTATTAGATATTTTCTTTATTTACATTTCAAATGTTCTCCCCTTTCCTAGTTTCTCCTCTGAAAAAAACCCTTATTCCGTCTCCCACCTCCCTGCTTACCAACCCACCCTCTCCTGCTTCCTGGCCCTGGCATTCCCCTACACTGGGGCATCAAGTCTTCATAGGACCAAGGGCCTCTCCTCCCATTGATGACTGACTAGGCCATCATCTGCTACATATGCAGCTGGAGCCATGAGTCCCACCATGTGTACTCTCTTTGGTTGATAGTTTAGTCCCTGGGAGTTCTGGAGGTACTGGTTAGTTCATATTGTTGTTCGTCCTATGGGGCTGCAAACCCCTTCAGCTCCCTGAGTCCTTTCTCTGGCTCCTTCATTGGGGACTCTGTGCTCAGTCCAATGGATGGCTGTGAGCCTCTACTTCAATATTAGTTAGGCTCTGGCAGAGCCTCTCAGGAGTTAGGTATACCAGGTTCCTGTCAGCAATTACTTACTGGCATCCACAATAGTGTCTGGGTTTGGTTATTGTATATGGGAGGGATGCAATGTGGGGTAGTCTCTGGATTGTCATTCCTTTAGTCTCTGCTCCACATTTTGTCTCTGTCACTCCTTCCATAGGTATTTTGTTCCCTCTTTCTAAGAAGGATTACGGTATCCACACTTTGGTCTTCCTTCTTCTTGAGTTACTCGTGGTTTATGGATTATATCTTAGGTATTCCGAGCTTCTGGGCTAATATTCATTTATCAGGGAGTGCATAACTCCATAGGAAGAACATAACTCCCTTACCACTCAGAGCTCCAGGGACTAAACCACCAAGCAAAGAATACACATGGAGGGATACATGGCTCCAGCTGCATATGTAGCAGACTATTGGAAACAACAGGGAATCAATAATATTTCTAGTTGAGAAAAAGCCATGTTCTCATCAGACATAATTGAATGATGACATACAAATGCCCATGTTGGGGAACTTAATAAAAAGATGAAAATGCTGCACTAGAGAATAATATGAAATATGTATTAAGCATGAAGTGAAGCATTATGATGTAACTTGGAGCAGAATATATAGAAACAAAAGACTAGGTGCATATGTGCATTATACTGGGGTTTTGTTTTTTTCCAAAGTATAAAAAACTAAATATTCTGAAGTAAATTTAAACAAACACATCTGTAATTAAATATTATAACATTATTGCAATTGTTATCTGGAGCTACATTTACAGACATGCAAGTATATAATATAGTATATGAATATATATGTAGTATATGAATATATATCTATATATTGTATTTGAAACATATACCCAGTAAATATTCCTGAGTCTTTCACCAATGCTCCTAAATTTTCTTAAAATTACTCTCAACATCATTAATTTGTGAAAACACATAACACATACTATATTAATTTTTACTCCCTTAATAAAAAGGCAAGATAAAATATAACTTTAAAAATAAATACAATTTATATATATATATATATATATATATATATATAGCATAATGATTATATATAATAATTAAATTAATTTTGTAAACATTCTGAAAGGGCACCTCATGTGTGGGATTAAATGTGATTTATTACAGCATAATAATGAATTTGTATCCATCTACCTTTATAAATAAACAAGAAAGAAAAGATTATGATAAATCAAAATTATACAAAATATTAATGACATAAAAAGTTTAAAATTTATCTCTTATTTATATAAAAGCATTGTGCCTATAAAACTCAGAATTCATGGGCCAAAGGCAAGTAAAAATTATAATTAAAAATAAGTTGTATATTCTGAATTTTAAAGAGTATTCACACTTTACCTGTATTACTTTCAATTTTCTGGTTAAATTTGCAAATGTAAACTGAACAATAAGTTAATTCCAAGACAGCCAAGTAATGTTAAAAACAAACAAACTTATTTAGGTAACACACCAGTTTAAAGATAGCTCCGTGGACAGACATAAACAACTGGCTGTGACATCTACTGTGTCAGGAGATATAATTATTTTCTAAATATGTGCAGCAAAAGAACTAATTAATAAATCAATATCTTAAGGCTCTTCAAAAGCATTGCTTAGTTAATTAGCAAGCTACCTTATTTCCTACCAATGAAGCCCTGAGATATTAAATAAAATCACAGCACTACTCGTTCAGAATAGGGCCCCATTGGAAGAGAGTTAAAACATTTCCCCTTCTCTGGAACTGACTTGTCAGCTGTCAGCTCAGATCTAGAGAGCAATACGCCCATTAGACACTGGGTCTTGAAGACATGCTCTACTTATCTATGATAGTTTGACAACTATATATGACATCTCAGTTTTTGAGACACAGGTACTTGTTTATAAATTTAATTATGCTCAAATTTAGAATTAAAAAATAATTTTAGTTGTCATAGCTGATATTATTGTCTCATTTGGATACTATAAAATGTAAAAATGTTCATTTGTATTGCACTTGACTTTGAGGTCTAAAATGTTTCATGATTGCTCACAGTACCACTGGATATATCAATTTAAAATTTTCAATTAAAAGCCAAGTGCACACTCTTCCAACACTCAAAAGGTAAACACAGGCAGTTCTCTATAAATTCAAAGCTGGCTTCTTCTACATAGTGAATTTCAGCCTAACCAGGGTTATGTAGAAAGACTTATAAAATTATACAAAGTAATTATGAGTAATAGTAAAATATACCTAATGATAGGGCCACCTGCTTTTAAAACATGTTTACTAAGACTGATTTTTTTCTAGTTGTTCTAAAAAAAGAGACTTAATGTCCATAGCAATTATAAATATAGATTCATATATATATATATAATATATATATATCTCACATACATAAATAAAGATATGTGAATTAAATATAACTCTAGACTGTTAGTCATCTTATCAAAATAAATATGACCTTCATATATAAAATATCTTAAACTGTGTTGGATCTTTAATAATATGATTAATGCATTATACAAAATTAAAGGGACCTTAGAGTGTTTAATCAAGAACTGTTGATAATTTTGGTAATTTTTAAATCTTTTGTTATTTTTAAAATTTGTTTATTCACGTTACATCCCAATGTCAGAACCAGTATCCTCCCTGTACCTTCTTATGCAGATCTTCCCCCCATTCTCTCCTCCCCTTCTCCTCTTAGAAAGAGGAGCCCCCTCTGGATATCACACCCCCACCCCTCCTACCTCAGCACCCTCCCACCTCCAATACATCATGTCACTGCACGACTAGTTGCAGCATCCTTTCCCACTGAGGCCAGACAAAGGGGCCAAGTAAGGAGAAGAAGATTAGCAGTCACTCAACAGATTCAAAGACAACCCCACTGCTCCAGTTGAAGAACAAGCTTTATAAGTGTATATGTGTGTGGGGGGGAGGGTTACATCCAACCTGTGCTCATTCTATCATTGCTGGTTCAGTCTCTGGGAGCCTCCAATGTAATAAAATAATATACACCAAGCAAATAGCCAACATCAAATTTAATGGAGAAAATTTTAAAGGAATTCCACTAAGATCAGGGGAAAGAAAAGGCTATCCATTCTATCTGTCTCCTTAAAATAGTGTGTGAAGTTGTAGCTAGAATAATAAGACAACTAAAGGAAACCAAAGGGATAAAAATTGAAAAGAAGCCAAAGTGTCACTATTCACAAATGATAAGATAGTATGCATGATTTAATCCAAAAATTCTACTAGAGTACTCCTTCCTCTGATAAACCCCTTCAGCCAATTGCCAGGATAAAAAAAGAACTAAAATAAAAAAAATGAGTAACCCTCTTAAATAAATGATAAATGGGCCAAGAAAGATGCTAGGGAGACAATACCCTGAGCAATAACTGCAAGTAATATATACTATCTTGGTGTAACTCTAGACAAGCAAGTGAAAGACCTTTATGATAAGAACTTCAAGTCTCTGGTGAAAGAAACTGATGAAGATATCAGAAGATAGAAAGATTTCCCATGCTCATGGAACAGTAAGTCTAACATAATAAAAATGGCCATCTTAGTAAAAGTAATCTAAAGATTCAAAGAAATTCCCATCAAAATTTAAATACAATTCTTCATAAATCCTGAAAGAATAATTCTCACCTTCAAATGGAAAAACAAAGTAGCGCATACTTTACATGATATGTTCTATTGTATTATAGTCTGGTAATTTTAAGTGTATGAATATTGAGGGTAGTCAAATTCAGTTAATTAATAGCTTTAAATAAACGATGAGGCCCCAAATTTCTGTGTACATCTTGTAGGCAGGACAAATTGAAAGTCAAGACGGGCAGTGGTGGCGCACGCCTTTAATCCCAGCACTTGGGAGGCAGAGGCAGGCAGATTTCTAAGTTCAAGGCTAGCCTGGTCTACAGAGTGAGTTCCAGGACAGCCAGGACTATACAGAGAAACTCTGTCTTGGAAAAAAAAAGTCAAAGGTTTTGTAGCTAGGTTTGTGTACCAATCTCTAAACTAGCACAGAAATTGTGAGAGTGGCCAACAAATGGCTGGTCCAATTTGAGACTCTTGCCATGAGAGAGAGCCCACCTTGACACTGCCTGGAGGGCCAGTACCCAGATGTTAAATAGTTCAGAAACCTAGCATAGAAAATGGTCCCTAATGATAATCTTCTATACTCCTTACTTAGGAATATAGAAGGTAAGAATTGGGTGCATATCCCAATTGTCCTCCCAGAGGTTTCATCTAGAAATTGATGGAAACAGATGCAGAGACCCACAGCCAAGCATTAGGCAGAGCTTGGGGAATCCTACAGAAGAGGGGAGGAAAGATTCAAACAGCCAAAAGGGTCAAGGACAACACAAGAAAATCCACTGAATCAACCAACCTTGGGTCACAGGGGCTCACAGAGACTGAACTGACAAGGGAGCCTGCATGGGATTGGCCTGGGTCCTTTGCGTACATTACATTTGAATAGGTTAGTCTTCTCATGGAACTCCTAACAGAGGGAGAGAGGACTGTCTCTGACTCTGAGACAATACCCTCCTACTGGCTTGCCTCAACACAAGGGAAGGTGGATGTCTAGTCTTACTGCAACTTGATGTGCCATTTTTAGTTGACTTCCATGCCCTTTTCTGAAAAGAAATGGAAGATCAGAAGGTAGTAGTGGTGCAGAAGG
>JADRCC010562648.1:0-10909 GCA_019843855.1 Hylomyscus alleni
GTAGTTTCTCTTAGACTAAATGTTAATTCTTTTAGAAGGAAAGAAAAAAAATCGATTGGCAAACTTTAATGTTTAACCTTTTCTTTTTGCTTTTTGTCACCTACGTTAATACACTGAAAACCACAAAACATCCAATAAATGGGTCCTGTCAAAATCAATCTTGCAAAAGTGTCCCTTGCCTCTAAACTTGCCTTTTATCCTGGGATAAACATTTTCCACCCTCCTTAGCTGCTGCTGCTCTACCTCAGCTGTCAGGGTCCTCTACCCATCCGTTCTTCTGCTCTGTTTCCATATCTGCACTCACCTCTCTGTGTACTGCAGTGCAGGCTGCTTCCTGAAGCCAGAGATTGGAACATTGATCAGATTACTTAGACGATGTCCAAGCTCATAATAAAGAATTGCAGTTTCCGTGAGTGAATACGAGTTTATAGAGAAGACAAAAGGATCAAGGAAGAGGCAAAGATGTGAGGAAATAAAAAAAAAAGAGAGAGAATATTTAAATATCATCGTACCTAGCAATTGAATAGAGAGTCTATAAGTCCAGAAAAATATGGACTATAAAAATAAACTCTTGGTTTTAGTTAGTATATTATTTTGTTTTCTGTTATACCAAAATAATTCTGCATAGATGTTGTTATATACCAGAAAAGATTTTTTTTATTTTACTCACAGTTTTGGAAACTAAAATTATAAATAAGGCTGTATTCATATCTTCAGATTCTAGGGAGAATTCTTCGGATAGAGTAACATGGCACCAAAAGAAAAAGAAACGGTTGTGTGAGCTGGTCTCGAATACAATCCACTCCCATGAGAATTAACTGAGAGAGCACGAAGCTGCGATAATCCAAATTCCCCACAACCTAATCGTCGCGCCCTACTCTCTACCCTTCTATGTCATTCTGACCTTTTACATCGTTCTGTTAAGGATCAAGATGCCAGTACATGTGCTTTTGATGGGGACTTCCAAATCATTTCTAATCCAAAGCAGTCATGGGTGATGTTCTAGATGCTGACGTCAGTATAATGAGGAAGACAAAGCTATGGTCTTTTGGAATCAGGGAAACCTAATGTTTGTAAATTTTGATTTAGTGTTTAAAATAATGGCATGAAATGAAGCAGCCATCATCATCTCACTAAAGAGCAGAGAAATATTAAATAGCTTTAAAAAGTTTCAAGAAGAAAATGACAGAGATGGACATGGAATGTATGTGTTTAAGAAGCAAGTTAAGTCAGTCCAATACATTCTCTTATCATTACTATGTACATGAAATAATAAGTAAATAGATGAGTAGAAATAAATGCATACTCATATTGAATACATTTATCATACGTTATGATTTCTATTGGTTCCTCCCATAAAATTCTTTTTTCCTTTTGAATACTCTTGTATAAGTCTATCCAGTTGTGTATTTAAACATATATTCATTTACTTAAATTGATTTGTGACATTTTTAACATTGTTATGGAAATTTCTATAGTACTCTACCTATTACATAATATTTACAATTTAACAGTATCTTTTCCTTTTCCTATTATATAGACAAAGGCAATTATATAACCATATAATATATAATAATGTAGGGGGAGGTATTGATTCTTTAACTGTTTCTTGAGTGTGTCAATTTAGGAGGCAGAAGTCAATCGCTTGGCAAAGAAAAAACAGTGGACTTCCAAGTACCAGGAGGAAGAGGAGGGGATGAGAGAGTTGGAACGGGCAGTGGACTTCAGGTACCAGGAGGAAGAGGAGATGAGAGGGTTGGAACAGGCAGTGGAGCTGAGGAAATGGGAGAAAGTAGTTCTCAGGGTACCTGTAGTTTATAGTCTGTAGTCTCCGCCATGGGCAGAAGCCAAGGATGACGACGAAGGATATTCTTGACCCAACCATTGAGTTATCTGGCTAGATTTAAAATATTAAGGTTGTCTGGGTGTTTTCCTTCTGTGGTGATTAAGGTAGGCAGGAGAACGGGCACAGAGTGGGCAGTTGTTGATGGCTTGGTGGAGCTAGCCATGAGAGCTTGAGAGAGCTTGGGCAGAGCTCTTGAGAAAGAGCTAGTGTGATTCTAAAATTACATGCAACATAATAACAGTGGCTATTGTTGCATTATAAGGTGAAAGTAGTTCAAAGACAAAAAGCAAATCGTATTTAAGGCTGGAAAGAAAGCTCAGCAGTTAAGAGCATGCACAGGTCATGCAAAGGATTCAGCTTTGATTCCTAGCACTACATCCCGCCCCTATAACTGCTTTTAACCCCAGCTCCAGGTGGGATCCTATGCCTCTTGATTCAGAGGTATAGACCCTATTCCCATAAACACACAAACATAAGTAAAAATAATGTCTTTGAGAAAAAAAAGAAGAAACCTGCTAAAATGAGTCATATTTAAACTTTCCATTTGTTTTTCTTGTTTGGGGAACAAAGAAGTCAAACATTCTTTGTCCCGATTGCCTTTTAAAAAAGACTAGAGATTAAGTATCAAATTATTGTACCTCAGATTTGGAGTTGAGCATTCTCTGATGTGTGTCAGACAACACTTGTCAGCTAAATGGCATAGTTACCTCATATAGTAACTAGGTCTCTTCTTTACAGAAATATGGCTATTATGATAGCAGAAAAGGGAAATTCCTCAACTTCTCTTTATTATAGAGTAAATAGAATGAGTAAACAAAAAAATTATAAACTTTGGAAGTTCTTTAAAAATCCGTTTGTTGACTGGATTCCAGACAAATGTCAATCTTCTTCACACAAGGGAGGATGTTCAGAAGTTGAGGGGAATGTGAAGACAACCATGAAGACATTTTACACATGCTCTTTCAGCTCAAGGTCTGAGGATAACAGAGAAGGGAGGCTGGATTTAAAACATGGTCTCGATAAGTGATTTGTTTTTAAATTGATAGGTGAGAAGATTTCATAATAAAATGAAAAATCACCAGGACAAACTTCTGACTTTGATGAAGGCTTGAACAAATGAAATCACTGACCAGAACACAACAAATGGCAATAACATTAGGGCTAAAGCAGAGGACACAGCCAGGAGGCCCTGGGAAATGAAAGGTTTACTCGATTCCCCCTTCATGAGAGCTGACATCTTCAGAGAGGGGGCTTTTCTTCTGGGAACAAAAAACTTATAAAGAAAGATTGTTATTTTTCTCTTATTTTTTCCCATATCAAACCTGCTCCTCTGTACCCTAAAGACAGATATGATCTCTGATAGTCTAGTGAGGAAAATGGAAAATATCACTCCTGATATAGAGAAAGAGATAAAAGAAATTTAGAAATATAAAACCTTTCTTTCTCAATGATGGATGCTCCAATATTTTCTCTATTTAATGAGTGATTGAGAATAAAAGACTAAAAGGGGAATGAGTGTCATTAAAAGAATGAAATCATGTACCTGCTTCCTTTGTTTTGCTTTATTTTTTGAGATTATAATTTAATTATAGCATTTCACTTTTTCCACTTCTTCCCAACAAACCCTCCCTGCTCTCTTTCAAATTCATTTTTCTTAATTGTTACTGCATATATATGCATATACATATATACACACATATATACATGTATACACACATATATACATATATACACACATATATACATGCATAGGTATATGTGCATTCCTACATATACCTATACAGATTTAATGAACTTTCCCATCTTGCCTACATTTTTCAAAATTTATTTATTTACTCACTTTATGCCCCAATAACAGTGCCCCCTTTTCTCTCAGTACTTTTTCAGTCCCAACCATCTCCCCTTCTCCTATGCAAAGGGGGAGCCCCAGTTTGGGTGTTAGCCACCCACACTATCCTCTACCCCAACTCCACATCAAGTTGCTACAGGTCTAGAAGCATCCTCTCTCACTGAGGCCAGAGCATTTAGAGTAATGGGATCCTCAAGCAAGCAGGCAGGCAACAGATTCAGAGACAGCCCATTTTCCAGTTATTTGAGGACCTATGTAAAGGCCAAGCTGCTCGTCTGCTACTTATACGCAGGGGCGCAAGGTTCAGCCTGTGCTTGCTCTTTTCTTGATGATTTCGGTTATGGGAACTGTCTTAGTTAGGGTTTTACTTTTGTGAACACACACCATCAATGCAACTCTCATAAGGATGACATTTAATTGAGGCTGGCTTACAGGTTCAGAGGTTCAGTCCATTATCATTATGTCTGGAACATGGCAGCATCCAGGCAGGCATGGTGCAGGAGGACCTGAGAGTTCTACATCTTCATCTGAAGGCTGCTAGTCCTCTAGGCAGCTAAGGCAAAGGTATTATAGCCCACACCTACAGTGACACAACTACTCCAACAAGGCCACACCTTCTAATAGTAACACTCCCTGGGCTGAACATCCCAGGAACCCCCAAAGGTCCAGGTTAGTTGACTCTGCTGGGCTTCTTGTGGAGTCCCTATCCTCCTTGAGTCTTTTTCCAACTCTTGGATAAGACTCCTCAAGCTCCATCTAATGTTTGGCTGTGGATCTCTGCATCACTTTCCATTGGCTACTGGGTGGCGCATCTAAGAGGAAAGTTATGCTAGGTTCTTGTCTGCAAGCATAACCGAGTTTGATTAATGGTGTCAGGGATCGGTTCTTATCTGTGGAATGATTCTCAATTTTGGGCAGTTATTGATTGACTATACTCTCAGATCTGCTCTATCTCTGTCCCTGCACTTCTTGTAGGCAAGGCACATTTTGATTTGAAAGTTTTGTGAGTAGGTTACTATTTTTATCCCCCCACTAGGAGTCCTGCTTGGCTAGAGGAAGTGACCACATCTGGATCTATATCTCCCACTGCTAGGAATCTCTGCTTGATTTGCCCCATATACCCAAGGGGGCAGCACATGCTGGTGGGGTTGCAGAGCAAAAGGAACACTCCTCCACTGCTGGTGGGAGTGCAAACTTGTACATACACTCTAGAAATCAGTTTCACACTTTAAAAAAATGGGGATAGTTTTACCTCAATAACTATCTACTCTTGAAAATATACCCAAAAGATGTTCCATGATCATACAAGTACACCTGCTCCACCACGTTCACAGCAGCTTTATTTGTAATAGCTATAAACTGAAAACAACCCAGATGTCCCTCAACTGAAGAATGAATAAAGAAAATGTGGTTCGTTTATACAATGGAATACTACCCAGCCATTAAAAACAAGGACATCGTGGATTGTACAGGCAAATGGATAGAACTAGAAAATATCATACTGAGTGATGGAACCCAGACCAAAAAAGGACATGTTTGTTATATACTCAGTTATGAGTGGATATTAGCCATAAAGTTCAGAATAACCACACTATAATCAACAGAACCAAAGAAGGCGAATAAAAAGGAAGGTCCAAGGGAAGATGGTTGAGTCTTTCTCAGAAGGAGAGACAAAATAGATACTGGAGTGCAATGGAAGGAGAGATGTGTATGGGAGAGGGGATGGGGACAAAAACTGGGTTGAAGAAGCAGGGGAGAGAGAAGTGAATTCAGCTGTGTGAGGGGGCAATTTTTAGGACACGGCAGGGACCTGAGATGAGTAAAGGCATAATCTTTCAGAATGAATTCATTTATTTACATCACAGTCGTCATGCCCTCTCCCTCCTCTCTTCCCAGTCTCTCTCTCATATCCCCTCCCTATATTCCTATTCCCTTTCTTTTCAGAAGAGGGAACGTCTATCATGGCATGTGAAGTACCTGTTTCTAGTTTTGTACACTGCGGTGTAAACTTAATTGGAAACTGTTCTTAATCTGAATTCTGTTCAGCAGTTACTGCCCTGTTCTTGTACTGCATCACTATGCACACTCTAGTAGCTCATTGTATATTTTCTGTAGTTCTCCTTTTGAGTCTTTCTTCAGTACTCCTAGAACCTCCTGGGAACATGGTCATTCTCTCGAGGAGAGAACCAGTTGCTGTGTCCCTGTCAAATTAGATTATCTTTGATGTAGACAACATCCTTTCCATGAGATACCCTTAGATCCTACTTCATACTCTCCCTAGGAATGTGCAGTTTAATTTAGGAGATGGATATTATCATAGTCTTATTTTTAAGTTCATTTCAAGAAATGCCTCCCTTGCTGACTTGCTATCTCCCTATCCTAAATTATGAATTCTAACAGATTTTGTCGAACTTTTACTTATTTATTTACATTACCTAAGGCAGAAAGAACCTTTCTGCTTTACTTCAGCCTGAACATTTATTTGGGATACCAGAACAGTATTTCAAATTCAATTTGTGTAAATCCAGCTCCCCATACTATTGTCAAACTTAATTTCTTCTCAAAATCCATCTCTGTCAGTACCACCAACTCTGTTGCAATCACACGTAGCCTTTGACTTTTTGTTTTTCTCCATGGAAAATGAACACTGATTGGGTTTCCAGCATACACAATCTTGTATTTCTATGTGTTACTTTTAAAAGAAAACAGTGCAATGTAATGTAACATTGTCTATATTCATGAAGCCAAGATCTAGGGCAGTCATGGAGGTTTATCAAATCACCTTCAGCTTCTTGAAGCTTAAACCAACACTCCCATAGTACCTCTTCACAACAAAGTTCAATGTCAGTCTTGAAAAGCTAATAACTGAATAAGGCCCTGAGTGGTTCAAAACAAAAATAAAGAATAGGTTCTTTCTGTTTGAATTGTCACAAAATTAGAATCATGTATGGAGCAATTTAGTGTTCCTGAACATTCTCTTAGTATTATGTTCATGAAAGTGACTCTTGTCCTTATTTGACAACAATACACACTAAAATTTCATTTTTAGCATTTCAATAAGTCTATATTTGAGACTCTATATGGTGAGATTAGTCAACTTTATTTCACAAGAAATATTTGTCAATAATGTCTCTTTTCTAGTGTCATGTTCTTAGCAACACTAACATGCGGATTTATCAGTTAATGTTACACAAGTTGCAGATTAAATTAGAAGATTAAATTCAAGGGAAGACATGGAAATGGATAGCAGAACTGTTAAAACTGCTCAACACCACACTATCATGGAAAGGCAAATTAAAACCACAACGTGTTTGTGGTTTCCTCTCCCTTTTCTGCTGACAGACCTACATGACCGGAGGCATGCTGCTGGAAGTCCCACCTCAACAGACTCCAGAGACTTCTGATTGGCTCGGTTGCTCACAGACTGGTGGGAGGGGTTTGCCCTTTCTATTTGAACCCTTGTACCTAGAGAACTCTCTCTCTTCCATTAAAGGATGTTCTGGCTGTAGGTTATTTTCACCTGGCCTAATTTTCTACCTGTCCTTGGGATCAGGTATTGATATGAGGTATTGGGATTAGATTTCAGTAGGTAATATTATTTTATGATTTTATGATTTTATGATTTTATGATGGCTAGCTATATTATTAACTCCTCTACCCAGAAGACCCACAGTTATTTAAATTATGTAGGTGCAGGCACCTACAGTGGTACCACGTCCTTTCAGTGAGAATGACTAGAATTCAAATGTATTTAAAGATTCAAATGCTGACAAGGCTGAAGAGTATGAGGCACATTTGGCCACTGTTTCTCAGGATAGGAGCTATTACAAAAGTATAGAAATCTATATGGCAGTTTCTCAAGATACTAAAATATAGCTAATTTCTTTAATTTAAAAAAATCATATAATATATCCTCAACATCTACTCCAACAAATTCCTCCCTAGTTCCCCTCCCATCCAGGTCTACATCCTTTCTTTCTCTCATTCCCATTCAGGAATCCCAGAAGGACATTAAACTAAAAGCTATAACAGGTAACCTAAAGCATCTGTAAATGTCACAGGAGGGGGAGGGGAAGGGGGGGAGGGGGAGGAGAATAAATAAACAAATAAATAATAATAGTTATAATAGAATAAATAATAATAGATAATAATATAAAAAGAAAGGAAAGAAGGAAGAAAGAAAAAAAGAAAGAAAGAAAGAAAGGAAGGAAGGAAGGAAGGAAGGAAGGAAGGAAGGAAGGAAGGAAGGAAGGAAGGAAGAGAGAAAGGTCCTGACATAATATTATGAGAAAAAGAACCCTCAACGATGCTGTTGAGTTCGGTTTCTGCTGACTGTTTCCATCTGAGCATGGGGTCTACCTTAAGAGCAATTTGTTTGCCCATTAAGAGATCCTTGGAGCAGACATTTTTGTAATTTGTTTTGTTAATTTCTACATTTCCATTTAGTTTCTAAATTACACTAAATTTTTATTTGCAAGAGGTTACCAGTTAGAAATAGCCTATGATTTGGGAACGTGCGTATGTGCCTTCTTCTTTCAGTTCCAGGAGCCCACGGGTGCAGACCCATGCAGGCCCTGTGCATGCTGCCTCCGTCTCTGTGAGTTCGTATGTGTCTTGGGCCAGGTATGTTTAGAAGGCTTGCCTCCTTGGTGTCCTCCTTCTCTTCTGGCTCTCCTACTCTTTCTTTCTCCTCTACTACAGGGTCTTCCGAGGAGAGGGACGAGATGCAGACCTCCCATTTAGTGCTAAGTGTTACAAAGTCACTCTCTAGTGTCTGACCATGGGTGTAGGTATTTCTTCCTATATGCTGCAAGAGCCAGCTTCTCTGATGATGCCTGAGCAGGGCACAGATCTGTGAGTAAAGAAGTATGTCATTAGGAGTCATTTTATTACTATGTTCCTTTGGCATACCAGTAGTACTTGGTTTTCCCCTAGCTTTCTGAGCAAACTCTGGTTTCATGTTCTTGGCTAATTTAGCAGTGTAAGGTATAGGTTTCATCTCATCAGCTTGTCTTTACATCCAATCAAATGTTCATTGTTTGCATGTTCATTTTTTTTATGTTGGAATTTTTGTAATTTTAATTTTAATTATTTTAATTTTATTAGATATTTTCTTTATTTACATTTCAAATGTTATCCCCTTTCCCACTTCCCCCACTCCTGGAAACCCCCTATCCCATCCTCCTTCCCCCTGCTTCTATGAGGGTACTCACTCACTCCCTCCTGCCTCCCCACCCTGGCATTTCCCGACAATGAGGCATTGAGCCTTCCCAGGACCAAGGGCCTTTCCTCTCATTGATGCCCTCCTACAAGGCCATCCTCTGCTACATATGTGGCTGCAGCCATGGATCCCTCCATGTGTACTCCTTGGTTGGTGGCTTAGTCCCTGGAAGCTCTGGGGGGTCTAGTTAGTTGATATTGTTGTTCTTCCTATGGGGTTGTAAACCCCTTCAACTCCTTTAATTCTTTCTCTAACTCCTCCATTGGGGACCCTGTGCTCAGTCCAATGGTTGCCTGTCAGCATCTGCCTCTGTACTTGTAAGATTCTGGCAGAGCCTCTCAGGAAACAGCTATATCAGGCTCCTGTCAGCAAGCACTTCTTGGCATCCACAATAGTATCTGGGTTTGATGACTGTATACAGGATGGATACCCAGTTGGGGAAGTCTCTGGATGGCCTTTCCTTCAGTCTCTGCTCTGCACTTTGTCTCCCCATTTGCTCCCATGAGTATTTTGTTCTCCTTTCTAAGAAGGAATGAAGAGCAGACACTATTGTGGATGCCAGCAAGTACTTGCTGATAGGAGCCTGATATAGCTGTCTCCTGAGAAGCTCTTCCAGTGCCTGACAAATTCAGATGTGGATGCTCTCAGCCAACCATTGGACTAAGCACAGGGTCCCCAATGGAGGAGCTAGAGAAAGGACCCAAGGAGCTGAAGGGGCTTGTAGCCCCATAGGAGGAACAACAATATGAACCAACCAGTACCCCCAGAGCTCCCAAGGGCTAAACTACCAACCAAGGAGTACACATGGAGGGATCCATGGCTCCAGCTGCATGTGTAGCAGAGGATGGCCTTGTAGAGGGACATCAATGGGAGGAAAGGCCTTTGGTCCCAGGAAGGCTCAATGCCCCATTGTAGGGGAATGCCAGGGTGTGGAGGCAGGAGTGGGTGAGTGAGCGCCCTCATAGAAGCAGGGGGAGGAAGGGAGGATGTGATAGGGGGTTTCCAGGAGTGGGGGAAGTGGGAAAGGGGATAACATTTGAACTGCAAATAAAGAAAATATCTAATAAAAATAAAAATAATAAAAGAAGGACCAAAGAAGCATGGAGTATGATGGCTGGGAAGATGAGGACAATCAGGTAGGAATTTAGGAAAGGGAAGACATGATCAGAATAAATTGTATGGAAAATATTTTTCAATATAAAAAGTTCAGAAGTTGGGGCACAGTACATGCCTATCCAGTCAAAGGGCTCTGAGGGGTCCAGGGGAAGCATGTTCCTCTGAATGAGCATGGATAGTGTCAGTGGCACCACTCAATTACAACCTCAGAACCAGTGAAAAAGTGATATGACAAGTAAGTAAATAGTTTGTGGACAGAAACGAAGGATTTGTTGGTGAAATAACAGAGCAGAAAGTTCTCTGGAAAGAATGCCTGGGTTTAGTGCGGAACACTAAAGGTCAAAGGGAACTGAAGTGGAGAGAACCAAGAAAGACAATTTATGGTACAAAGTGGGAACACAAACTGGATGACACGAAACGGGAAAGTGTTGAGGTGGACAGGGTTCATAAAAGATGCAAAAGTTAGACAAAGGCATATTAGCAAGCTGAACGTCAAAGTTAGACAAAGGCATATTAGCAAGCTGAACGTCCAAGTTAGACAAAGGCATATTAGCAAGCTGAACGTCCAAGTTAGACAAAGGCATATTAGCAAGCTGAACGTCAAAGATCACACAAGGAACCACCAAGAAAGACATCACAAGTTAAAAGAGCACAGGGAAGTGTTGTGAACAACAATGAGCAATGTAGCCTCGAGATCAAATAACTGAACAGAAATAAAGGGACACAATGTCATCAATATTAGGCATAGCTTATGGACTATTAAAAATAATAGCCAAAGAGCAATGGGAACTGTTCTAGTGTTCTCCTAAGATAGTGTAAACAAAAGATTGGATTTTGTACATCAATCAAGCTGTAACACAAGAATATATATGGTTGG
>JADRCC010562658.1:4905-16247 GCA_019843855.1 Hylomyscus alleni
GGTTTGGTTTGGTTTGGTTTGGTTTGGTTTGGTTTGGTTTGGTTTGGTTTGGTTTGGTTTGGCTTGGTTTGGTTTTTAAATGACAGGGTGTGCCTGTATGGGAACAGATGTCAGAAAAAAAGACCTGGTATTGTTCCATCTCTGTACCAAAAGAGGTGTTAGCAATCAAGAAGGTCCTTAAACATCCTGCTGGATCCGATAGTAGCTGTCACCTACAAACTAAAACAGCTTATATAGTCTTGGGAAAGAATTTTCCTACAGAGCCTCTAGGAGACCCCACTGGACCAATACTTTGTTTTTTACCTTTTGAGACCCCAATCAAGTCAAAACTGGCCTTCTAGCATGTTACTGAGGGCTGATAAGGGTATTGTTTTGAGCAGATCAGTTTGTCGTTTGTTTTACAATACAAAGTAATCTATCTCCATTCTCTCCAAGCCAGCTTCAGCATTGTTGTTTTCAAGAGAAGTGTGGTTACTTGAAATTAATGCTTGCTTAAAGAAAACTCAAACTACAGCTTTCTGTGTTTCGATAAACCTGCACACAGCCCTCATCTGTGAACTCCTATGGCAAGATTGAATAGTTTGAAGAGTGGTAACATTTGTAAGTCTGTTAAGTAAAGGTAATGAATTGATGCACAAAAAAAACACAAGAATGTATCAGTGTTTTAAACAAAGTCCACCCTTGTCCTGTCTAACCCATGTTAGTCCTGTGTGTTTTGTGTGAGAGATTTACAAATGTAAGAGAAATCGTATACAAATATTAAAATGTGCATTGTTTTGTTTCTCTGTGATGCTAAGAATTGAATCCACGGCCTTGGTTATGCCAGGCAAGTGCTATATCATCAGACTGTTGAGCTATCACAGAAAGGAATCCTTATATTTTGAGCATCTCTGTTCTATTCTTTGGCCAAGCACTTACTAGAAAGAGGTACAGGATATGGGGACACGAAGAGGGAATGCATGCCAAGTCTTGATTTTACCTCTGTGTCTAGTAACTGTGTTGTCTTACTAAAATATTAGAAGAGGGTCTTTAGGCTTTGTTTCCTGTGAGAAATGATGCTGGTGAATAAATGGGACAAGAAAAGAGGAAGGATTTGGGTGCCTCTGCATAAGCATCTACCCTATGCGACTCTCCCAAGGAGGACCAAGTCCTCACAAAAGCTTTACTCTTTCCTCTGAGACCTGCTTACCACTCACTACCCCAAAGCAGTCTTCCACTTGTAATAGATACCGCTATTGCACGCTCACACCACTAGAAATCAATTCCCATAAATTCAAATTCTTCCCCTGAATCACTTTAGTTATCTAGGAAAAAATAGTAAATAAACAATCCATACCAAATAAATGAATTTTTCGTCAAGACCTGCATTATTATTATATGTTTAATCCTGAATGAAGCAACTTTAATTCCCCCCCCCTTTTTTTTAAATTGATGTCATTCAGCCGGTAGACTCTTAAACACAGCTTGCTACCAACCATTATTTATGTTCCTTTTCTGAACAGCACCTAATAACTGCTAATTAAGTCTTTTGTAGCCTGACTCTGAACTAATTAGGGTTAATTGAGCCTGCTTGCACATGAGCTGTTCTAGCTCTTGTCCTGATAATCAGGTTTTTGGAACCGGTTGAATATTTAGTCTGTTTGCTTAGACTTCTCTCTACTGGACAATTCTGCTGCAGCCTTTTTCATCTCTTAATGGAAAGCAGCAGGCCAATCTCCACGTGGCTAACACCAGGCGTGCAGAACAGCCAAGGCATGTCATAGAGAACACGCTTCAGAAGAATCGACGAGCAGCAGGCTTGTCAGCCAGCCGTTTCTACTTTTGAGTTATAACCTTAGGGCCATCTCTTTCTGGTGAATGAGCACATGACTTCCTACTCTTCCTGGAGGACAAGCATGTGGCTTCCATCTCTTCCTGGAGAAAGGGCTCGTGGTTGCTGAGGCTCTCTGCTCACCATTCACACCACGGATTGCTTATGGTTCCTTCAATGGGCCTCGGCATTGGTTGTCAGACTGCTCTGGAGAACTGACCTAGGTTTAGAGGTGCCTGCTGTGGAAAGCCAGGCAGTTATTCTCTTGCTACCCTTCCTTTCACATGGCTAACCCATTCTGGGCTGTGTCCTCTTTTGTGTTGTTTCAGATCACTGACAAGCAAATATGCTTGACAATTCCAATCAAAGATTTAATTACTTAGCAAAGAATCCCATTGTTCAGCTTCTTTAACCTTCAATCAGTTCTAAAATAAAGGATTAGAAATATACTTGCTAGTTTTTTAAACACAATTAAGTTAAATAATAACATCTAAAGGGTCATTTTTTGTTTAATATAAAACATCAATTGAACAGTCTTATATATATGCTTGTCTACAGTAATATGAAAAATACGTACATTTATCTCAATATACATTTGAAATAACTCCAAACATATTGACTGTATATTTTAAAATAATACATCACTACTAGTGTTTTTTTTTTAATGAACATAAATAGATAAAGTCTCTTTGGTTTTTTGTTTGTTTTTAGTAGAGTTTAAAATCTTGGCTCTTACTGTGGTACAGGACCAATATAAAAACAATTTTCAGACATTGGAGTTCATTGTAATAAGGCTGTACTTCAATGACTCTCACATCACCAAAGGATTTTACCTCCTAAGCTAAGAGTAGCTAAGTTGACAGCTCTGCTGCACTAAGGAATGAATTGTAGGCACGATTTTTGGATACAAATGTTCTGCTGTGGTCAAAGCTATTTGACTTGAGTGATTGTCATCATTCTCAGCCCACAGAGAACAGGTTACATTCATTTCAGAAATGGTGTGTGTATTAAGATGGTCTCTCCATGAAGTCATTCACCAACTGTTTCAATGAACAATGGTTCTGCTTGGAGGGTGGCACAGACATTAGGAGAGGGTAAGAATCTGGTTCGTTGACTGTGATGATTTTGAAAAGCATAATCTCAGAGAAAGAGTAACTTATAAAGTCCTCTTCTTCAAACTTGATACAATAGTTACAAACATCAAGCAAAGTATTCAGTCTCACCCTTTGCTGTTCTCTTACAAACCACCTCCCAAGTTAATTGTATATGTTTCCTTCGGCTGTATAAACTTTTGAAATATGCAAGCTGTTCTGAAAAACCATAGTATAGTGTAAAAACATCAAAAAAAAAAATCCTACTAATAGAGAGGCTGAAATAGGAGAAGCCTGAATTCTAAAATGAAGGATTAAAATATACTTGCTAGTTTTTTACACAATTAAGTTAAATAATAATGTCTAAAGGGTCATCTTTAACCTCTATTAACAAAGAGAAAACTTCTCTAATCCTACCAATATAGATAACTATTGAACAGTTTGCATGTTCAATCAAACTGAACAATGAAATCAGTGAAATCAGTATTTCATCTTGAATCCATTGTAGGGAGTGTTTGTTAAAAAAAGGGTCTGAAGATGAGTTAGGAAATAAACCCCTCTGAAAACATAGCAAGTGATATAGTTAACATCTAGATATCTCATTTATTCATGTACATCTGTGCACAGTTTTATGCTAGACATTTCCTTAATTCTATACTTTTAAGTTTAACAATCAACAAGGCTTTAGCCATGTAATCTAAAAATCTCCCTTTAATATGAAAGATAAGGTTATAGAGTCAAGTAGTAGACCCAAGCTGATTTCTACCTACGGCAATCCAAATAGAGGAGTTCCCTGTGAGTAGATATTCTGAGCTCTGATACTGTGTGTGTGTGGTTAGCAGCAGCTACAAAGCCAGAAACCCAGCAACTATTTTTAATATTGATGGGATCACTCAGCATAAGGCATCAGAAAAGTAAGTACATATTTCCAAATGGACTCTACCTCCATCCTTGATGCAAACACACCTTGGTTGTCCCTCATTCACCGGAAGGTCAACCTTACAATATAGTCCTTGGTTGTTCTTCATTTGCTAGTTTGGAAGGTTTTGTCAAAAAGGAATGTCAGGGCCTAGGGGACCATACTCATGAAGTTAGTATCTCTGGCTGAATAGAAATTTCTTTTCTTAAGACAGAAAGGAAGCTTGGCTTTCTATCTGGCTGGGCAATTTTTCCTGGAACTTGACCAAAACAGTCAATCTAGAAAAAAACTAAAGCTGAAAATTCACCTGCAAGTGACTGGGTTTGTATGTGAGTAGTGTGTGTGTGTGTGTGTGTGTGTGTGTGTGTGTGTGTGTATACGTGTGTTTGTGTTAGTAGGAGGAGAAATGATTTAGCACAAAGTTCATTTTACAGTGTCTGGCAGAAAAGAAGAGACATTAATGCTGCTTGTATTATAAAGGATTGAACTATAAGCATGCACTCTGAAAGAATACACACAGATCATAAATAACATTCCATTAGACAACAGATTACTAATAGATATTTTCTATTCTGTGAAACTTATATAACTGTTCAAAGAAAAATAGTCATTACCAAGCTTTTAATTTTAAATAAAAATCTCGCTTTAAAAGTGTATCTAAAGAAAAAATTTTTTTCTACATAGATGTAAACATGCCATAAATGCTCCAAAAATGACACATGAAAATTATATCTTTATAAGTCAATTTATAGATAATTTGACTTTCTTTGAAATACAAGTCAAATTTAATCAATAAGTTTAATATTTAATATATTATCCCAGATTTTTCTGAAACTTTGTGTCAGTAGTTTTAAACCAATAAGTCCTTTAAATGCATTAAATAAGTACTACCAAACAATTGACAATATATTGAAATAATCTCTAATTGTGTCAGTAGAAATAATGGAATCTCTAAGTATGGCCTGCAACCTGCAGTTTAAAGCAAGCACACCACTGTTCAGATTTATGCTCATACTCATCAAGTCGATGTCAGGGTTTATTTCATAATGGGGATTTTATGATTTGGGAAAACAGCTATGATGGCTGAGAATAAGTTAAATGGATTTTTGTCCAAAGAACAGTTCCAGAGAATGATGTGAGCACACGCTGCCATGATTCCCAGGGAATTCTTTCATTTCTTTTCATCGTACTCCCTGACTTCTAGTGTGATGAATATTGCCAGCAATTCTTGATTTTTCTAGCTTGATTACTGTTAGGCACAATCCTGGAGGGAGAGGTGTATGT
The DNA here is from genome assembly GCA_019843855.1 of Hylomyscus alleni. Lineage (NCBI taxonomy): Eukaryota > Metazoa > Chordata > Mammalia > Rodentia > Muridae > Hylomyscus > Hylomyscus alleni. The sequence goes on from JADRCC010562658.1 coordinate 10,010, forward strand.
GGAATATCGATAATTAAAGTTAATCAAGTTGTTCACGGACTCATTCTTTGTTCTTTTTTTTTACCTATAGAGAACCATTGACTTGATCATGACCCAGGATGTAATTTAAGGAGTGGCTGAGGACACAGAGTTCTTTTTCTCACAGCTCCCAATAGGGCATACAGCAAGCCAGGCAGCACAGGACATGCCGCCTCAGTGCTCGGTAGAAAGAACAAAGGAGAAAGTATGGCCTGGGACATTAGGACAAAGGAGACAGGAGTCAAGTCTGAGCAAACTGGAGATTCAATAACTTTGAATAACATTGGCAGACTCTCAGCTAAAGGGGTGGCCTCTGCTTGCCAGTATCTGACCCCTCGGAGCTTGGGGTGGCCTCTGCTTGCCAGTATCTGACCCCTTGGAGCTTGGGGTGGCCTCTGCTTGCCAGTATCTGACCCCTCGGAGCTCGGGAAAGGGAGTAGTGGCTGAGTGCCCAGTTCTGAGAAGAAGTTAGCTGAAGACAGGGGACTTGGATTTAGGTGTTCTGCATGTGATAGGCATGCTAGCCTTTTGCTATCTCAGGGAATTGGTTCTGAGGACACTCTCTTAGACCATCAAAACCTCTCAGATATGAAAAGCTTATGTAAATTTGGAAGTTGGAAATGTTATTAATATAGCCATTCATTAAATTTTTTACCACACTCTTAAATTTAAGTCTTAAGAGCTTCAAACAGCAGTGACGTCAAGGAGGGAAGAAACTGAAATGGGAAGCATTGGCGTTATCATTAAAACACCACCCAAATAAGATAACCTTTACCTCTGAGTATATTATAAAAGTATTTCCAAACATTTAAATAAAACAGGAGGGGATAGATTACGTGTGAGCACCACACAGCTGTGTACTCATCCACACGCATATCTGTTTATTAGTGCTTAATTATGTGCTGGTATTCAAACCACTGCTTAAAGACATGTCTTTCTTCCATATCCACTTGCTCCCTAGAAGCATGCATACATGCACATGCACACACTAAAGATACACACAACTTCAAGAAGAATTTGGGAGTTCTAAATCTCAGTATGTATTAGAGTTAACAACTGAGAATAGGTATCAGCAGCTTGTTTTTGCTGAGGCCTTAAACTCTGCAATTGAGGACCTGAATTTGATTCAGGTCCCTTCCCACTTCTCCACCTTCTTCACCTGCCATTTCTCTGTGTCCCTTTTTGTTTGATTACTTTCTTTTACAAATATTTACTAAACTCAGTATAGTAAGCTGCCTTACTGTGGTGGTTTTAATAGGCTTGGCCCGCCAGGAGTTTTACCATTAGGAGGTGTGGCCTTGTTGGAGGAAATGTGTCACTGCGGAGTGGGCTTTGATACTCCTCTGCTCAGGTTCTACCCAGCATGGAAGGACAGCTTCCTCCTGACTGCTTGCAGAAGTGAATCTTCTTGACTACCTTCTGATCAAGATGTAGAACTCCCGGCTCCTTCACCAACACCATGTCTGCCTGGACACATGCTTCCCACCATGATGACAATGGACTGACACTCTGAAACTGTAAGCCAGTCCCAATTAAATGGTTTCCTTTTTACGGGTTGCCAACAATCATGGTGTCCAATGAAAGCCTAAATAAGATACGTACCTTTGGTAAAATGATGAAAAGATAATTAGTACTCTGGGAGACTGGAGCATCAGTGAAAAGCAACAGTGTGCTGAAACTTGAATGAATATCGAGAATGCTGAAGCTTGCCTACCTGTGTACAAAGGAGGAATCAAAGGGCAGTGAGGTCCAGTGTGGAGAAGGAGCCCATCTCAGCTAGTGTACTACTGCTGTGACATCATGATCACAACAACTCTTACAAGGGAAAACATTTAACTGGGCCTGGCTTACAGTTTCAGAGGTTTGGTCCAATATCATCAGGGCAAGAAGCATGGTGGCATTCAGGTAGACATGGCACTGGAGAGCAGCTGAGTTCTACACCTTGGTACACACGTAGCAGAAAATAACAGTGACATACTTCAACAACACCACACCTACTCCAATAAGGCCACATTTACTTCAACAAGGGCACACATTCTAATAGTGCCACTCCCTGTGAGGCTATGGGGAACATTTTTTCCAAACTACCACAGAGTCCAAGAAACAAAGTGATCTTCTCTCATTTGCAGGAATACATCCCAGGAGCAACAATGGGTGCCTTGAACCATGAATGGCACCACCTCCTGTCCAAACTATAGTGTTTACTATGGACATATATCTATCATTAGCCATAATTAGTAAATTGGGCAAGCAAGATTATGTTTATCTCTGAGTATATTGTAAAATATTTCCTAATATTTAAATAAAACATTAGGGAATATAGTTTATGTCAACATCACATGGCTACTGTGTATAAATCTGCATGCATGTGTATATTTATTATTGTTAAGTATGTTCTGAGTTTGTGGTCAACCCACTGTAATAAAATAGAAAATTATAATACAGAATAAACAATATGCCACAAAAGTTATATGAATGTAGCTGTTTCTTCAAATACCTGATGGTAGGCAACATCTGCAGTATGGATGCCCTGGCCATAGAATTCATTCATATCCTTAGGCGGATAAGATTTGAAAGAAAATTATAAAAGAGCACAAGTGTTTGTAGAAAAAAGCACCAGTCTGGTGAAACATGAATGCATATAATAGGACATGGTAAAGCTGTCTATGTATCTACAGAAAAGGGAGTAAAGAACAGTGAGGTCTAAATGTTGAGGAGAGATCCAGGAACTAGTACGATCCACTGACTATTTCACTTAAAATGCTGGTATGTTTTTGTTTAATTCTAAAATTTCTAACCACAATAACATCAGATAAGTAAAGCCATAAAAAGAAAAACCATGAAAAATGGGAAGCTATAAATACACAGAGAAAGAGAATTTGAGAAGAAAGAGCATCTGCAAAGGCAGACAGCAGAGGTAAAGACCTTCCACAGTGAGAATCCATGAGCAAAAGCGAAGGGGAAAGAAACTGTTGTCTTTACAAAACTGAGCATGGCCAAAAGTACTGCTTGGGGATTGTGGAAGGAAAAAACAGGTAAATTCCAGATCATGAAGGACCTTGCTTGCCATGCCTCACAGAGTTCAGATTTCATACCTATTTCAACAGTGTTAATAGAGAACTTATTCTAAATGTCTTTTTGCTAAAGAAAACAAGACATCCAAAGGCTTCTTACATTCCAGTAAACACAGAGCTAAACTGATGCAGAACACAATGTTAGTGGTGATATGTGGAATGAGGTTGACTCTGATGTGGTGTTAGTTCCAATAGAGTAATGAATAGAGCCCTGGTTAAAAATAAAGCTTAAAAACATATTCCATTGGAACAGTCCAAAAGGAGTTGATGGGAAAAGGCATGAAACATATTGTAAACCAAGGCAGAGATGGACTTGCAATGTTTGAGATAACTAAAAAAAGCACATCCGTGAAGTGAAGTATGGTGAGGAATGGGCAGAGATGGGCTTTACTAACAGAGTAACTATGCATGTAGAAATAGTATGTCCTCAACAGCTTCTGCCTAGAATTGCATTTCCTCTTTGGAGTCTTTCATATTTACATTCAATATTTAGGCTTTTGCCCCATTTTTCAGAGTACCAATGGGGTTTAATAAATAGCACTGATTCTTTATGATGTAGAATAATTTTGTAACACTACTAATTTTATCCAACCCAAGAGCATGGACTACATACATACATACATACATACATGCATACATGCATGAATGCATACATACATACATGCATGCATGTATATATACATAGGTATCCTCTTTAATTGTATCTATCAGTGTTTTGTTCTTTTCAATGTGCAGGCCCATTAACCTTGATGGCACTTGTATCCCTAAAAATTATACTGAAGTTTATTTTGTGAAGGTAGACTTTTAGGAATTATGAAAAGCAAGGTAACATGATTTATGTTTTCAGTACATGACTTTGATGTTTTATACTGAAAATACATACATCTGTCAAAATTCATAAGCATAGACAAAGCATAAAAATAAGTGCTTTACTGTACATTGACTATATCCCCAAAATAGTTTTAAAAAGCAATTTTTTTCCTGCTGTATTGTCAAATAGAAGTGGCAGCTTGGCAGCCTTCATTTTTTTTTTCCTTAAGATCAGTTCAGTGTCACTGAAAAGTGACAAGCGGTATAGTCAGTTGTACACTTGTGAAAATTAAGTCAGAGAAAAGAATGCTAAATCTGAAAATATAAAATATGGGTGACCTACTGCTGTAGTCCAGGTAGGAAATGATGAAGGCCAGGATTTCCTTATGTAAAGAAAGACAACAAACTAGAGAGCCTCCCAGGATGTAGAGATCGTATGGCTTCATCAACTCACTGAGATAGCAAATACTTATGTATGTATATGACATATATATATGACAAAAAGAGTATGATTCTGTTTACAATATATTGACTTTGAGATGTTTAGAAATTACAGAAATGGAATGGAAATACTCCTTCATAACTATTACTTTAGTTTCAAGTACTTGGCAGTCATGTGATTTGCATATGTAAATCTGTGACTGTTTAATCAGGAATCCTATTTAAGACTGTGAGGATGACTGCTAATATCCCTGAGGATGTCTTTGCAATACCAAGAAAATTCTGCAGTTTAAAAGAATGGATACTCTTCTCCTTAGAAAACACCAAACAATAACAAAAACAACAAAGAAAACACCAAACAAAAAAAAAAGAAAACACCAAACAAGCTTGTACTTACATACTTAGACGCCATGTTGATGACTATTTTTATATGAAATTGTCCTTTTTGGGGATGTCACATAAAATTGTTAATAGAATTAGTTATCATACCCTTAAAACCTATCTATTAAGTCTCTTAATCTTATAGAATTGTCATTCATTATTTGCCAAAAAATTGCCTGGAGTTGGGTTACTTTCACATATACTGCATTAGTTTTGATGCATAGATTTTACACTGTCTGGGGCATCCCTGTCTTTCACAGATCCTGAGACACATTCTCTGCACTATCGGAGCTTTGTAAACTTGATAAAGATTTCACACTAGTGATTGGTTTATATTATATGGCACAACTGGCCTTAACATAAGAATATTATCCAAGGGAGCCTGGCCTTAATATAGAAATTGTTAAAATTGGAAACTTCCCTCTGGAGCAGTAGGAATTTATGGGAATATCCATAACTTTCCTAATAAAATGCAGTGTGCACACTGTGTACTGTCCATAGTGGCTCCGGCAAGGACTAGCACTCATCCATCCCTCCAGGAGCTGAGAGTAGGTAAGGGCCGGAAGGTAGCAAAAACCTAGACCTCAGTGCACTGATTCAGAGTCTGTGCTTTCTACCCACAGCCTCTCTGCAGAGGAGATCTCAAGATCCAGATGAAATCTACAAACCAACCCAACCCCTTGCTTGTGGTCCTATGAAACCCAGAGTCTCACTGCACCTTGTCTTCTGAAATGCCAACACTTGGAGATAAATGGTTGTTGCTTTAAGCTGCCACACTGGTGGCAATTTGTTAGTAGGCAGTAGGAAGTTAGTGTGCAATATTTAACAGCTCCATGCTGAGAATCAAAGAGGTTGAATGTCATGGCCTAGAGTTTAACATTGCTAAACGGAACAGGAAGTTTGCATACCCAGTGCCCTTAACTCCAAACTCTAGCTTCTTTCCTATAGTTCATGTAAAAGAATACCCCAAGTTAGCAGCTTATGAGGACCGGAACTCAGCAGCTTAGCATCCTCACTGCAGTCTTCTGTCTTCCTGCCTCTCTGCTGTCAGCCTCTGCTCCTTCTTCCTACAATGCAGAACAAGCCTCCTCTCTGGCATCCACTTATCTGACTGTCAAGAAAACCATGAATACTGTCTCCTATGCTTATTAATTTCTGACCACCAAGACTGTCTAAGAGAAGTTGGGGGATGAAATGGAGTCTGACTTCTAGGAACTAGAAACTGAAACCTTGACTAATTTTACCTTGTTTGTGAAACAACAGCTAATGGTTTTGGTTCACTATCCACCTGGACTGAATTCTGGGAGAGCTGTTCTAACGGAGTCAAAGGACAGACAGTTATGGCACATGCCAGTGTATGTTCACCTTGGTTGGAATTCATTTCCCCTTAGATTCAATGGTCTGGGAAAACAGGGGAGGTCTCTTGTTATAGTAGGATTCCAAGGTCTTCATGGCTATTTGTGTGTGGATAGGTATATATTTCAGCTCTTCTGCACTCTACACAATCCCTTTAC
>JADRCC010562659.1:0-11788 GCA_019843855.1 Hylomyscus alleni
AAAAAAAAAAAAAAACCTCAATCCTAATGGATTCTCTTGCCTTCATTCAAGGGTTTCAATATCTGTTTTAGCCTATCCTGATTACAAATGTGTTTGAGTTTTTAATAATCTAGCAGAATAATAAAAAACGTATGAGGGTATATGTAATGGCCTTTTAACAGATTATTACATCAGAAGGGTTCGATTCAAATGGATGTGTTAATCAATTTGATTGAATTTTCAGACTGATATTATTGTGTTGCTGTGGGAGGTAGGAAAACTGATAAATTGGCCACTGTGACTTATCCTTGGGAAAATGATCTTACCTAGGGTGCTTCAAATTACTGTTTTCTCCTTTTTGACTTGAAGGAAACAATCTTCCTCTAACTATTGCTACCATCATAATATTTTGTATATGAGAGTAGAGCCATAAGACTGTGGGGTGAATCCTTTGAAACCATGACATATAATAAATATTCCCTCCATTAACATTTTTAGAGTCCTGTCTTGAAGCATTTTTGTCACACTGATGCAAAACTGACATAGTTACCTACTAGAAGTTGACATGAAATAATTTTGTATACTGCTTCCTTAGTTTAAGTGTCTAGAGTATTTTTATTTATTTATTTATTTATTTATTTATTTATTTATTTATTTATTTATTGGTTTCTCGAGACAGGGTTTCTCTGTATTGCCCAGGCAGTCCTGGAACTCACTCTGTAGACCAGGCTGGCCTCGAACTCAGAAACCCGCCTACCTCTGCCTCCCAATTGCTGGGATTAAAGGCATGTGCCACCACTGCCTGAGATGTCTAGAGTCCTTAACCAAAGAATCAGATGCACCTGTTTTGGCTGGCTACATCAGTGGCAACGTCTCTGTAAGTTGAGTGTGACTTAATGAAAGAAAGTACACTCTTCTAGAAAGCATTGAAGCATCCACATTTTGGTCTTCCTTCTTTTTAGGCTTCTTATGTTCTGTGAATTGAATCTTGGGTATGCTGAACTTTTGGGCTAATATCCACTTATTAGTGAGTGCATATCATGTGTGTTCCTTTGTGATTGAGTTACCTCACTCAGGATGATATTTCTAAGTTCCATCCATTTGCCTGTGAATTTCATGAAGTCATTGTTTTTAATAGCTGAGCAGTATTCCATTGTGTAAATGTATCAAATTTTCTGTATCCATTCTTCTGTTGAGGGACATCTGGGTTGTTTCCATCTTCTGGCTGTTATGAACAATGGAGTGGGTGGGTGGGTGGGGGAGCACCCTCATATAAGCAGGGGAAGAGGAGATGGGATAGAGGGATTCCAAAGTGGAGACCTGGAAAGGTGAAAACACTTGAAATGTATATAAAGAAAATATCCAATAATAAAAGAAAGCAAAAAGTCAGTCTTTACCATCACTATCTCAGGTAGCAAATGGTCTGCATCAGGTACTAGAGGCATGGCTGAGGAATTATGAGTACAAATGCTCTTGTAGAGGAACAGAGATGGTTCCATGTACTGACAAAGCAACTCACGCTTGTGTAATTCTAGCTCCATGGGGATTAGAGGCTTCTCCTGAACCTCTGTGGATACCAAGAATGCATGTGGTTCATGTACATGTGTTCAGTCAAACACACATGCACACAATATAAAAATGATAAATCGTTTTTAAAATGTTCTGTCAAAATAGGAAAGATTAAAGCTTTAGTCAGTAGTTCTAATGCTAAGGTCCTGTTCCCCAATTGATTTTTGATTGAACAATCAAAATACCAGTGACTAATTATTGGGTGGCACACTTAAGAGTTGCTCAGGAGGATGCAGGGAGAATCAAGAGAATTAGGGAAGAAGAAGGAGGCAATAATGGCAAGAGATAAAGTCAACCAGTCATTTGAGTTTTCGGTTGTAATGGCCAATGGCTACTCTATTCAATTATGACTGAGGAGGCAGGGGATTTTAGGATTGTCCAGTCACTGAATTAGTAAAGACATTTTAGGATTAGCTGGCATGATGTGTATTGTTTTATCTATGGATACAAGAGAACCTGGGTAGGGACTCGTTGCATGGTCCACCCAGGTTTTAAAGTGGTTAGCAAAAACTACGTGCTACAGGTTCTTTCAGTAACCTCCTAGTTATTGAATCAAGGATGACCTCACCTTGATGTATATCACCGTTGTATTCAAGTTCCAGAGCTGTCTCAGGAACTAAGGAAGACCACATTTGAAATATATAAATATACTTCAGAGAAGAAGGATGAGGAGATGGGTGTGGGACAGTGGGAAGGGGTGACCAGGATGGGGCCAGTGAGCAGGATATAAAGTGAATAGGTAAAAAAAAAAAAATTAATTAATTAATTTAAAAAAGAATCATGCATGAAAATTACAATTGGGTTTTAACAACAAAACAGAAATTCTAAAGATGAGATGCATAAACCTAAGATTGAAAAACAAATCACCATGAGTTATCAATATATTTAAACTTATATGTATTCTACAGAGTAGAGTTTTAAAAGAGTAAATAAACATGCATTAGTTAGAGGTAATGAGAGAGGGTTTCAAAAGGAGAGGGAATGAAATAGAAATGATACTCAAAGAAGTTATGACAAGAAACATAAGAAAATTGTCAGGATCCTAAGTAGCTTAGCACAATTCAGGAAGAGTAAATGCAGAGATCCATAAACAACCCAACATTTTAAAAAGCACAAAACCAAAGAAAAGGACAAAACTCGGATATGCAGTATAAACTAGAAAAAAAAGTCTTTATACTACAGGAATTTGATTTTTGCAACAGCTTTGCCTCTTCAGACAATAGAAGTCACATTTTACTGACAACATATCCAAAGTGCTCAAAAGAGGGTAGGAGGGTTAGGAAATAAACAACAAAAGAAAGCTGTGCTCTAAGAATTCTAGATCCAGCAAATATTTTCTTATTCCCATCTATTGGCCTCCCTACTTTTGTGTCTTTCTTTCTTTTAAAGCCACTGAATTTACTAAGGATCACTTGTATAAGAATGGGTAGAAAGTTATTTGCTGGACCATAGCCAATTTGTCAATGGCTAGCCAACTGAAGAAAATGGTGTCTCTTGTCCAGATAATTTTGGACGGCCAATATTTCCTCCAGAAGATGTAAAATATCTTGGAAACCTACCACATTCATGATAAAATGTCAAAATATTCTTGTGCGAGCCATGTGAAAGGATGCATAGCTTGCATGTTCTGTGATTGCAAGAGTCATGGCATTTCATGCCTGAATGGACATATTTCTTAGTCCTCTAACAGTTATCCTGATCTTTCTAGCCTCCCTTTCACAATGTTCATTGGACTTTAGGGAAAGTGATATAAATATCACATTAATGGTTAAACAAACACCAGTCACTTATTTTCAGTATGCTTACAAGTTATATTTCCATTTTCTCCATCATTATTTATCAAAAGGAAGAGCACCAAAGATCAAGGTTGAAAACATGACTTGTCTGTAGATTCAAGTATTTAGAAGATAGATTGACAATATGCACACTTATCGAAGCCACAGTTAAATACCTATCTTCATGCTTCCAATGGATATTTGTTAGTTTATATTCAATGCAATGAAATATAGATTCTATGATCCCAGAAATGCTATGCAAGTTGTCAAAGGAGGGATGCAACCAAGAGTCCTTCCCAGTTCTGTCCTCTATGAATCACAGGGATTAGTAGACTGAAAGGGTACCTGCAAATATGCATTAAATAGAATTCACAAGTTGGTTGAAGCCTGCAGCTGTCTAATTATATTTAAGGCCAACTAACTCCAGAGTAATTTAATGGGGTCAAGGATCTTAGAAAAGAATATAATACTGTCACTTACTAGAACAGCTTAATTTCTAACTCTATCCTAAATCTTACCTTAATACAGGTAGACAAGTGTGGATACCATCCTTCTTCAAAGAGTATTTTCTTTCAGAAGAGACTACCATAACACAAACAAACCAATAAACAAAACCATGCCTGGAAACAATATAGAGATTATGATGACTGGATCCTGCGGATCTCAGGCCCAGTGAATACCGCTGTAGCACAGTTTCTGTATCTATTGCTCATATTGCAGGAGCCTGAATACCAGAAAGTCTGCTGTGAACTATTCCGTTCTATAAATGGCTACATAAGCTACATCTGAACAATTGCACTATTTTATTAGAGAAGTTCTAAAACAGAAAGGAAAATTTCGAGATATACCCCTATATAAAGAAATACAGACAACTTAATGACAACTAGAAAGTGTGCGAATTAGCTTACTCCAGGGATAAGTTTATTTATCCTTAGTGTTTGTCTAATGCAGAGGGATCAACCTGGAAACCTGATTGTTGTTGTTAGAAACAACAACAAGGGATGCAGCAGGTTATAATTATACTTTTGTGCATACATATACGTACAAATACATATTTATGTATCCACAATAATCAAAGAAAGTGATTTGAGAGTGGAGGTTACATGGGAAGGACTGGAGGGAGTAAACTTGAGAGGGACTGAGAGGGATTGCAATATAGGGAGTGGGGGAATGTGATATAGTTTATTCTAATTTAAAATATAAAGTATTAAAAATAAATAACAGTTTAAAACTTCAAAAATAATTTAAATGTATATTCTCAAAGAAAAAAAAAGTGCCCAACCAACAAATCAAAATATGGTCTTAAAAGCTATTAAGGTGTGGTTTTCACAACCATTAGTCATTAGGATTGGCATTTTCAAGATGTTTGTTAACAAGATCTGTTATTGAATATTGGAAAAGTTTGGAAACTTTATATAACTCTGATAAGAACATACCTCTGGTAAGTGAGCAACTAGTTTGTAAAATATCACCTTTTTGATGTGAAACATTATGTTATTATCTTCAATTCCTTTTTTGTTGAGGATCTATTCAAAAGAAACAGAATCATGTATAAAGCTCAACTGATAAATAATATTCATAATAATGTTTCATTCAGTATCCCAAATGTGAGGAAAAAAATTCCCACATCTTTATTATGTCTGAAGAAGAGGTAAACTAGATGTGTTTGACTCATACAAACACCAAAAAATGGAATATTGATACATACTATAATGTGGATGAATTTTGACTAAAGATGTGCTAGAAAAAGTATAGAAGTCAAAAGAGACATCATACTTTAGGCTTTTATTTATTTTAAGATTACAAAAAAGATAAATTATAAAAACAACATACAGTGGTCCAAAGTTGATTTGAGGTCATAATTCATACAATATTTCATTTTATTGATATGAAAATACTTTTAAAATGATTATATTGAAGGATTCAAAGCTATTGATTACAATAAATTCTATGTAAATATAAATGACTATATTGCTCATTTTAAATGAGGAAATATCATACTCTCAGAATTATATTCCATTAGAATGCTGTGAACACCATTAGAAGTCATACATTTGTGAAACTGAGAAAATCCATAACATAAGACAATACTGCTAGCAGCATGTCATTCTTTTGGTTCATAAAATACTGATCACACCACCAAACACAAATGCCACTTCCTTGTAATCAATGCCAACAAGGCTAGCAAGAGGGCTTAGCGGATGAAAGTCCTTGCCCATGGAAGACTGACAATGTGTGTTTGGTTCCTAAAACCAAGATAAAGGTCAAAAAAGAGAATCAACTATACAAAATTCCTTTCTGACTGCCATTTATAGTAATTGGGACACACATACTTGCACTCGTGTGTGTTCAATAAGCACACATACACAAAAATTTTTAAAAATATATTTTTCATTGAGTATATACAGTCCTAACTTTTATCTGTTTTCTGTTCCTGATTCTTGTGTGTGTGTGTGTGTGTGTGTGTGTGTGTGTGTGTGTGTGTGTGTGTTTTGTACTAGGCAAGTTTTCATTAAAACTCAAATATCTGAATTTGATTGTCAAACATGAGAAAAGCAGACACAATTTTCTGGGCATATTAGCCATTACTTGATCCCTTTCCCTGCATTTGGCAATGAGTGTTCTTCCCCCAGCAGGACACTTTAAACACCAAGAGGAAAATTTACCTTTGCATTTTTTTTGGCTTACAAATGCACGTGTCTTGGCTCTAATATCTCTTAAGTAGAGCTTACTTTTCAGAGAATCTATTTATCTAGCCTTAGCGCATGGCAAAACCAGAAGTGTTTTTGAAATAGGAATATATAACTTGAAAATGCACAGTGCATAACTGAATATTTGAACATGTCTCAAAGCAGTGGAGCAATTTGATCCTTATAATCCCGTTTACTTTTTTTTTTCCCTGAGAGAAAAGGGCACGGTTAGCTAGGATTTATTTCATCTGCAATTTTCACATGACAAAATTTACTTTTAAGTTTAAAATGATGTTGTTTCAGTCCCTGGTGTCTGAGTGTGTTGAGAGTTGGAAAAGGAGACAGAACTGCAAATGTCTAATATTGGCATGGCATTTGCTTTCCATTTTCTTTAGTGTGCACTAGTGGGATGTTGCTGAATGTTAAAGCCTTGGCAAAGTCACTAGTGGGGACTGTCTATTTATTTCATGGAGCGGGATGTGAATCTGAAGACAGGCGATTATTTTCTAAATTTTTGGTAATTAGTTTTTATTTCTGCTTATGGTGATATTTTTTCTTTTACTGTACTTGGGCAGAAAAAGAAAAGATCCTGAGTTTTAAGCCCACTGAAGAGTTGAATGTAAGAAGATACTTTTTCCATACAAGACATCAATCTGTACTTTGTAAATACACTGGGCTCCTGTTAACAGTGAAGAGGGTCTCAGTATAAATAACTTAGTGCCATGAAAATTATATTTTCCCCTATTTTTGTTGATTTGGAATCTTTGGAAGCAATGTCCCCTTTGGTTTCTTTTGTCAGATTTATCTGAAGTTTGGTTATATATTTATTTTGGATATTTTATGTGGAAAATAAATTTATAATGTATTACTAAAATTTCACCTGGGAGGCTAGGATACAGCTGAGTCATAGAGTAATTTTTTACTCAAGGATGAAGACCTGATTAATCTTCAGCATGCTCAGAAAAGAAAGGAAGGAAGAAAGAGAGGAAGGAAGGGAGAGAAGGAGAAAGGGAAGGAAGGAGGGAGGGAGGGAAGGAGAGAGGGAAGAATGAAGAAAGAAAGAGAAAGAGAGAAAGAAAACAAAGATTAAGTGTGATGTCATTCTCTTGAAATCCTAGCACCCACAAATAAAAGACAGTACACAAGGATCCTGGAATTCTCTGACTAGCCAGGTTAGACTATTTGGAGAATGCCAGACCCATGAGAAACTATTTAAAATCTCAAGATGGCTCTTCCTCAGCTCTGAGCCTCTTGACCCTATGGTGATGTCAAAATGTCGTTTTCTAACAATCTGACTTTGGGCAAGATGGGCATCCAAGAAGGGGAGGTGGGTTTCTATGAGGGAGGACTTCAATGTCCCTATGTAGTACAACCAGATAACAAGTAATTAAAAGATCAAGGGTGCTGTTCCAAGCATCAAATTCTGTGTGGACATTGGAGCAAAGTCAAGTCCTAGGCCAGCCTGATCTTGTTCCCATGCCTGACAAGTATTCTTTAGATCCAGTTGCTGCAGAACTGAAATTTCTGTGGGGCAAAGATGTTTTATTCTTGTGGGTCCAGAAGAAGAAAATGATGGTGCCAATCCATGGGGACTGTTATCCTGCTGGAGAACCTCCACTCTCACGTAGAGGATAGAAGAAAGGGAAAGGATGCTTCTAGGAACAAGGTTAAACCTGAACCAGGCACAGTTATCGTTCTCTAAACCTCACTGTTCAAATTAGAGGATGACTATGTAAATGCTTTTGGGGCTGCACTATGAGCCCATATCTCCATGGTAAGTATGAATCTGCCACAAAAGGGTGGTAGAATTTTTAACAAGAATGAGTTGAAGTACTTTTCCAAGGCTTTGGAGAATCGAAGGGATGGCATCCTTCTTGGCTATTTTGGGAGGATCTAAGCTGCACAGAAGATCCCGCTGAACAATATTATGCTGGACAGTGTCAATGTGATGATTTTTGTTGGTGGAATGTTTTTTTTCCCTTGTATCCAAGATTGTCAAAGGTCTTATGTCCAAAGTCAAGAAAAACGGTGTGAAGATTTCTTTGCCTATTGACTTTGTAACCACTGAAAAATTTGATGACAATGCCAAGCCTGACCAAGCTGCTGTGACCTTGGATATACTTGGATGGCAGAGCTTTGACTGCTGTACTGTGGCATTGAGAGCAGTACGAAATATGGGTAAGGTAAAAGCTGCTTCTATAGGTTGCATCACTATCGTAGATGGTGGAGACATAGTCTCTTGCTTTGCCAATTAGAACAAAGAGAACAAAGTCAGCCATGTGAGCGCTGGGGACAGTGCCAGTCGAGAAATCCTAGATGGTAAATTCCTTCCTGGGGTGGATGCTTTCAGCAATGCTGAGTATTTTCATGTCTTTGGTTGCTATGCAGCGCCCATAAGTCAACTTAGTGTTTTCTGCATTTCCATTTGGTGTTAGCACGAGATTCTGTTAGTGTCCAAATGCAGCACCAGGATCAGTAGCACAACATCACAACTCATCTCAACGGCGTCAAGATTTGTCTTCATTTGCCAAGATCCCATTTAATTTCCTTACCAACTAAAACCATTGTGCATTCTCGAGTGCATCTATTTATATTCTTCCAGTAAAGGGAACTGACCTGTAAGAGCTTAGCTCTCTTTTTGCAGCCTCTGGTTAGCTGTAGATCTGGATAAGTTTATGATCTATTAAACAATAAAGATGTCCTGGGAAGGCTCAAGGTGGAAAATGTGTTAGTTGCCATCTACTGCAAATAGATGATAACCTGATGAGTACTGAGGAAAGCATTAGCTTATTCATTCAAAAATAACTGACTAGTGGTTGGTTTAATACTATGTCCATTGAGTACATTACAGGAGGAGAAATGGATTCATCAACTTTACCAGGTGGTGAACTTTGAAAACCACAACAAAAATGACCTGTCAATATATGCCCATTGGTACAATAATGACACAAATGTCATGAGAGTAACCAATTTATCTGATTGGATTTGAGATCTGGTTATTTGTATGACAAAGTGACTGCCCACATGAAATATATTACCCTTGGATTCAGCAATCCTATCTTTTAGTCTTATCATATGATTGTTATTGTGCTACAAGAAAGCCTTATCACTTTCCTTAAACCAGAGCCATCTCAGTTGCATTTACTTTATACTAAAAAGTAAAACTCCCATAAAACTTTCTTCCTTCTCCGTATATTCAAGTTAGCTATAATTATAATAGTGCCACCTTTATGCAAATTAGCCTATGCAGTGAATATGCTGATTGCGCTCGCTCGATGCTTTCCCCGTCTCCCATTTGGTTCAATTTTTTGAGAGAACTAAACTGAACAAGGCTTAGTTTTGTAGCTTACTCTCTAGGACTATGCTTGAGACAAAGTAAATCATAATGGAATAAAAGAATGGCTGCCATACAAATGCTTATCTCTGTGGGACTACAGTGGTAGTCTAGACATTCCAAACATGTACTAGTCTTCCAGGAATCAGAGTTATGTTCCAAGAAAGACTGCAATTTACTTCAACCACCTTAATTGGTCAATCTAGAACTCAATGGTAAGTACAATCCAGGGGACGTCTGAAGTCTTAGAAACTCTACAGACACCTGCACACGGGTTTACATATTCATACACACATGTAACCAAAAATAAAATGAATCCTGAGTATTATTTATCTTTGCAAAAGTATTTATAACAGCAGTTATCTATACTGATATATATATATATACATATACATATGTACATATATATGTAAATGTTTTGATATATTGATTACAGCCTAGGTGTTCCAAAAATAAAAATAAAAAGAGAGAAGAGAAAAAACCAAACATTTCAATGTAAAATATTAATGCTGAAAAACACAATAAGATTATTCACTGTTGAGTAAAGATGACTAACATATACCCAGAACATTAAAAAGCTTACAATGCCAGTTCCAGTGAGATATATTTATATATGTGTGTATATATATGCACACACACATTCATATATATATATATATATATATATAATTTAAAAGATAATATTGGGCCAGTGAAGAATATTTTACTGTAGACCTTCCAAAATATATGGAAAAATTTTATATGACATCTATTTCTAACTACTTTGCTTGCAGTTATAAAATATTCTTTAGCACTATACCATGACCTCCTGGCTCATTGCATTTTAGTTGTAAAAAACATGCTCTTATAAATTTGATCAATATCTTTGCTTTGACCTGGAATCATATTCTCATAATTTTCTCCCATTGAACTTATTCTAGAATTTCTGTTACCTGACTGTATTTGTAATCTATATACATTAAGCATTATATAATTTTTATGACAGAGCAAAATAGGTAGAAAAGAATGCATAGTCCTACCCAGCTATAAGGCTATGAACTACAACACTGGCTAGAACAGCAATGTATCATCTTTTATATAATCATGGCAAAATGTAATTGGGGGGTAAACAACAGCTATCTAATTTCCACTCAGCTGAAGAGAATATGTACCTGGTTAAAAGTAACTGGACAATTATCTTAAGCTAGAGAGGATAAACTTCAGAGGAAAAAAAACCTTCTAATTTCATTTTCCTAAACAAATATAATCTTTTTAAATATTTATATTTTATTTTATTTTTGAAGATGCACATAAGTTTAGATATATAAATTTTTCTTAATTATTTTCTTTATTTACATTTCAAATTATATCCCCTTTGCTAGTTTCCCCTCTGAAAAATAAATCCTATTTCCTGCCCCCTCCCGCTCAACAACCCACCCTCTCCCACTTCTTGGCCCAGGCATTCCTTTACATTGAGGCATAGAGCCTTCACAGGACGAAGGGCCTCTCTTATTGATGACCAACAAGGCCATCCTCTGCTACATATGCAACTGGAGCCATGAATCCCACAATGTGTATTCTTTGGTTGGTGATATAGTCCCTGGGAGCTCTGAGGGTACTGATTAGTTCATATTGTTGTTCCTCCAAAAGGAGCTGCAAACTACTTCAGCTCTGTGGGTCCTTTCTCTAGCTCCTTCATGGGGACCCTTTGCTCAGTCCAATGGATGGCTGTGAGCTCTACTTCTGTTTTAGTCAGGTATTATCAGAGCCTCTCAGAAGACAGCTATATCAGGCTCCTGTCATCCAACACTTTCTGGCATCCACAATGGTGTCTGGGTTTGGTGATTGTACATGGGAAGGATTCCAAGGTGGGGCAGTCTCTGGATTATCCCTCTTTCAGTCTCTGCTCCATACTTTGTCGCTGCAACTCCTTCCATGGGTATTTTGTTGCCCATTAAGAAGGATCGAAGTAACACAATTTAGTCTTCCTTCTTAGTTTCTTGTGGTTTGTGGACTGTATCTTGGATATTCTAAGCTTCTGGGCTAATATCCACTTATCAGTGAGTGCATGCCATGTGTGTTCTTTTATGATTAGGTTATCTCATAAGGATGATATTCTCTAGATCCACCCATTTGCCTAAGAATTTCATGAATTCATTGTTTTTAATAGCTGAGTAGTACTCCATTGTATAGATGTACCACATCTTCTGTATCCATTCCTCTGTTGAGGGACATCTGGGTTCTTTACAGCTTTTGGCTATTATAAATAAGGCCGCTATGAACATAGTGGAGCATGTGTCCTTATTACATGTTGGAGCATCTTCTGGGTATATGCCCACGAGTGGTATAGCTAGGTCCTCAGGTAGTACTATGTCCAGAGTAACTCACAAACTGATTTCCGGAGTGGTTTTACCAGCTTTCAATCCCACTAGCAGTGAAAGAGTGTTCCTCTTTCTCCACAA
>JADRCC010562661.1:0-13450 GCA_019843855.1 Hylomyscus alleni
TTTTTTTTATGCTCATCCTTCTTAAACGATGCTGACTGAAGGCTTGTAATTTTTATATATGAGGGAGGCTTGTTATAATCTGTAGTCAATAATTATAGGGGAGATGAGACAGCTCTTCATGTATCCCATTTAAAAGACTCTTAGTAGAGCCGATGCCTGATATTTATAGTCTCTCACAATTACTTATGGAGTTATTTATTCCCTGTTTTCTTTCACTGAGGATTTGAAGTTGCTGTATAATGCTTTGTAGCTTATAATTTGCCTTCACATACGTCATCTTTAATCTTTATGAGGATCCCGGGAAACAGGTATTATTAGTGCTATTTGCAAATGAGAAGCTGAGCCTCAGAGAGATGAAATGAACTAATTTGGACTTACAGTTAGGAAGTAGTAGGACCAGGGTACTGATGGATGGCCTCTCATTACATGAAGAATACACTATGTTCTTGGGACATCCAGCAATCACTGGGCATGACTAACGTTAGAAAGTGTCCAGGGCAGCAATGATAATAAATTTTCTGTTTCACATGAAAGCCAGGCTAGGATACTTTAGTTTCTTTGGGAGAACTTGTATGAAAATAAAGAAAAAATAAATAAAAAGCAGAAATTAAAATAATTTCAGCCAGATCTAAGTATTTCCTAATTCTCTAGGAAAACCACATAGTTCTATTCCCAGCACCCATTGGGGGGGGGGGCAGGTCACAACTGCCTATACTTACAGATGTAGTGGACTGATGTCCTCTTCTGGTCTCTAGAACGGAAAGATGTACATTCCTGTCAGCTGGAATAAGGATGACAATCAAGGTCAAGAGGATCATAAGAGGTCCATGTCTAGGCTTAACTCTTTACATTTTCTTACTGATTTAAAAAAAAAATAGAAACGATATGTAGTATGTGAATGAAATAAGTTGTATAGTTTTATTATCACTTGGAATTTTTTTTACTGACCTATTTTAAATAATTATGGACTCAAACTACCCAAACTAGAAAGGGCCTTTAGAGATAGAGGTCAAACTACATGGTTTTAGATTAGATTTTCTCACTCCCAAGGCTTTTGTGTCACTGTTCACTATATATAATTCATGGAAATGGCTAATCATTTTTCATCAAAAACATGATTGGCTGGGCGTGGTGGCATAAGCCTTTCATGGCAGCTTGATTGAATCGTAGCGATAAGAGGACTGCCAATAGTTTGAGGTCAACTGGATCTACATAGGGAGTGCCCGTCCCACCAGGGCTACAGAATCAGAGCCCAAAACAAACCAAAATGATCACTTAAAATGTATGTAAATAAAATTATAACTAATCCCATTAAGTATTTCTATGATTGGCACTGTTAAACATCATTAATACGATACATAAAACCAACTTAGAATTATTACCACAGGGATACCGCTTAATGTTGTAGGATGTGTGGCAATAATTGGAACCCAGAGACTGTTATTTACTGAAATAACCTATTTCTAGTTGTGGTGTGACTAAGCCCTAGCAGACACCTTTAATCCCAGAATTTAGGATTAATTCAAAACAATGAAAGTAAAGATAGTGCATAGAAAGAAGTCCCCATGTTTGTGAATGGTGTCTTGATTGAGTGGCAGACAAAGTGCCTGATAAGATTTGACAGAATAGGATGTGATTACTCAAACTCCCAACTCTCAGGAGAAGAAAGAAGAAAGGAAAGCTACTTAAGGGGCAGTGCAGAGAGGAGGCAGGCAATTTTCTTGGGACAGCTTTACAGAAGACAGTTTGCAGAGAGAGGACAAGCTTAGATGCCAGTGAAGACAGAAGAGCAGAACACATTGCCAAAGTGAGTTTGAGGCCAAGCAAAGACAGTCAGGAGAAGGGAAGAGAAGCCACATTGAATCGGTCAGCGTGGAGAGGAATTGGAGCCAGAACAGCTGTCCTGTGACAGATGTGTCCCCCCACCCCCTGCTATACACACACATACAGAGTAGATAACTGTAATGTTTTTAAAAAATTAAACTTTATTCTTTTTTAAGATTTATTTATTTATATGAGTACACTGTAGCTGTCTTCAGACACACCAGAAGAGGGGATCAGATGGTTGTGAGCCACCATGTGGTTTCTGGGATTTGAACTCAGTACCTTCGGAAAAAGCAGTCAGTGCTCTTAACCGCTGAGCTATCTCTCTAGCCCCTAAACTTTATTCTTTTTTTTCTTTTTTTGGTTTTTCGAGACAGGGTTTCTCTGTATAGCTCGGGCTGTCCTGAACCTCATTCTGTAGACCAGGCTGGCCTCAGAAATCCGCCTGCCTCTGCCTCCCAAGTGCTGAGATCAAAGGCGTGCACCACCACTGCCTGGCTCTAAACTTTATTCTTAAAAATGATAGATTCAGTTTCTTTTTCTGTATAGCTTTTGATGAATGAGGACTTGTCATTGGTTGGTTTTCTTTATTTGGAGTATAGATACATGGTTACCTATTCAGAGTGTTTTAATAGTTTGCAAGCCTACTTACTGTGTTTGTAATTTAGCAAATACTAATGTTACATATTCGTCATGAACTTTTTTGAAGAGTAAACCTTTTGCTTCCTTTTAGATCTTTACATGGATGAGATGGCGACCACCCAGATTTCCAAAGATGAGCTTGATGAACTCAAAGAGGCCTTTGCAAAAGTCGGTGAGTTCATTTTATACCACAACCAGAGGAAAGGCACATTTACTTGGTTTTAAAGTGATATTGCTAGAAATTACCGTAAAACAGCCTTTGCCTGAGCAATATTTTTGACTGACTCCAAAAATCAAACTGAAAACTAGACAGATAAAGTTTTAGAAATGATAGTGAAAACTGTATTAACTCTGGCAGATATAACTCAACAGTTAGTGGTGCTTATCTGAATTCAATCCCAGGACCCACTTGGTGCAGGGAGGGAACTAATTCCTGCAAGTTGTTCTCTGACCTGTGTGTGCACACACACACACACACAAACACACACAACTGAAAACATAAAAGTCAAATTTTATTACTATTCCTGTATGAATTACTGTATTTATATCATGTGCAGTCCCCTCTTTTCCCTCTAACTCCTTCCATGCCCCTGATACTCCCTCTGGATACTCCCTTTCCCCCTCAGCAAGCACCTCAGCAGGTCTTGGCTCTTTTCCTGGAGGATTGACCCATACCTTCATTCATACAAGGTTTCCCTGTGTAACCTTGGCTGTCCTGGAACTCACTCTGTAGACCAGGCTGGCCTCGAACTCAAGAATCCACCTGTGTGTCTGCCTCCCAAGTGCTGGGATCAAAGATGTGCGCCACCACTGCCCGGCAGATACTCCCTCTCAAATTCATGAACTCATCTTCTTGTAATATGTTTGTGTATGCATATGTGTGTGTGTGTATAAATTTTAAAAATGTTTTAATAGTATCTAGTATTTAATATCAATCATTTTTAGCCCAGAGTCCTGGTCATTAAATCTGGCCTGCTGTGGCCCTTGAAAATTTGATGACACATATTGTGTTATTAGAATATTTTCCATATCATGTTTTTCTAAGGGGAGTGTTTGGAGTGACCGCTAAGGCATTAGTTAGATGTCACTGTTGCTATGGTATTTATTTGTTGAGAGTTTCAGTCTGTATCCAGGCTAGCCTTGAACTCACTATGTATACTGTTCATCCTTCTAACAAGCATCAAAGGAAGAGGGAAAGGCATATTGGGATGGGATTGTTTTTCCCTGAAATAGAGTATTGAACCCAAAACTTCATACATGGCAGGCAAATCCTCTCAGTCATTACTATTTTGAGACAGTCTCACTGAGCTGTCCTGCCTGATACAAACTTCTGATCCTCTCACCTAACCCAGGAATCAGAATTGTAGACACAACTATCTACCAATAAGTAACATTACCATCTTTTCCTTTTCCTTTTTATTTTGAGACAAGGTCTCATACAATGCCCAGACTGACGTTGAACTGTCTCCATAGCCCAGCCAGGTCTTGAATTTGCTATCTGTCCCTCTTCTCCAGCTCCCCAAGTAGCTGGGGTTGCAAGCCTGTACCACCAGGCCCATTTTTTTTTTTATTTGGAACTTATTAACATCATATCCCATGCCTTCCAATTGAGTAGCTATGGAAGCAATGCATAGTGGTTTCATTCTATGCAAAATCAGGTCCATAAAGGATAAAGTGAAATGGAGTGAGAACTAAGTACTGATATGAATACTCACAAGACACAGCATGTGCTTAAACTTTGCCCCTCAACCCCTGGTTATAAACACTTCGCAAACAGCAAGGCTACCTTACGAAGTAGCAATGTAAATACTTTGAGAGTTGGGGGGGGCGGGGTCAGCGAACATGAGGAAAGCCATTAAAAGAGTTTCTGGGCGGTGGTGGGGCACGCCTTTAATCCCAGCACTTGGGAGACAGAGGCAGGCAGATTTCTGAGTTCAAGGCCAGCCTGGTCTACAGAGTGAGTTCCAGAACAGCCAAGGCTACACAGAGAAACCCTGTCTCGAAAAAAAAAAAAAACCAAAAAAAGAAAAAAAAAAAAAAAAAAAGAAATCCCCTGGCTTAAGGTAAACCTAAACCAAAGGGAGTAAAGCTAGAGCATAATGGTTTCTTATTTAAATCAGAATTACTCTGAAACTGATGCCAAAAGTCCTATTAATATAACATTTAAAAGGATAGCTAGCTCTGTTCCCTTTTCATTCATTCATTCATTCATTTTTGAGACAGTCTCTTTTAGAGCAGGCTAGTCTCCAGATTCACTCCAAATAGGCCATGAGGACTTCAAACTCTTCTTGTCTCCCTAGAGTAGAGTAGTACTCCATAATTGAGATTAAAGTCATTACTACCTGGCTTAGGGTTTTATTGCTGTGAAGAGACACCATGACCTCAGCAACTCTTATTTAAAAAACAAAACAAAAACATTGAATTGGTTGTGGCTTATAGTTCAGAGGTTTAGTCCTTTATCATCATGGCAGGATGGATGGCATGTTGACAGACATTATGCTGGAGATGTAGTTGAGAGTTCTACATCTTGATCTACAGGTACCAGAAGGAGACTGTGTATCATACTGAGCATAGCTTGAGCATATAAGACCTCAAAGCCTGCCCTCCAACAAGGCCGCACCTACTCCAACAAGGACATGCCCTTTAATAGTGTAACTCCCTATGAGCCAAGTATTCAAACACATGAGTCTATGGGGGGGGGGGGCAAACCTATTCAAATCACCAGACCTTTGTGCATGCAAGGTAAACTCTCCACCAACTGAGCTACAGCTCTAATTTTTATAACAGCATTTATATTAATAGAAACAACATACCCTGAAGGTAGTAATAACCCCCAGCTAGAGTGGCTATTCATATGCTATCAGAAGGCTAGACAGAAAAGGTTAAATTGTTCTGAATCATCATTATATCTCTGTATATTTTACAAAGCAGTACATTAACTTGCTGCACATATGACTCACTGGGAGAATGGAAGTACACCGGTAGATATTCAACTGATGGAAAATAGAAAATGAGTCCTTGGTCATAAGAGGTGGTGTTATTTTTTTATTGATATTTTTTTTCTCTCATCAATATCCTTCTAGTACTGTTCTTACCATAATTGTTTCAGAAACATATTTTCTTTCGCCCTTGAATTCTGCTTACATTCATCTTTCAGTGTTGAGAACAGCTTGGCTTGTTTCATTGTGTTAGAGTAGGGACCATGACTTACTAATGCTGCATTGCTTTGTCACTGTGCCTAGCCTCCTGAAAGAAGGTCTTGACCTCACATATTGCCTCTTAAAAATATCTATGTTCACTGTTTCTTTTAAAATAACATTAAATGAGATGTGACTTACTTGATGGGACTTGGAGTACTTTTTATGAGTTAGCAGTATACCTATAAGTGCTTTGATAAGCCATAACGGTAGAGAATTGACCAATTATTGCCATGATGAGAACAGGGTTAAAATATACTTAGCAAGTGAGGGATCAAGTAGAACAATGGTCCTAATGCTCTAATCCTCATATCCTAGTGACACCCCAGCCATAAAATTATTTCATTGCTACTTCATTAATATAATTTTGCTACTCTTAGAGTCATAAAGTAAATAAACACTATGCATGATATCTAATATGCACCCCCTGTGAAAGGGTCATTGGACACCCACAGGAGTCACAACCCAAAGGTTGAGAAACATTGAATTAGTTTTTACTGAAAAAAAAATTCATAACCGCAACAAAAACAAAAGCCCATCACTGTGTGAGTCTGCATTGCATAGGCAGTGGGTGGGACTGTAAGAATTACTGAAACCCATACAAGACACAGGTTTCACTATACAACCCCTTACTAATAAACAAGCTGTTCCTCAAAAAACCGAGAGGCCAGTATTTCTGCCTGTTCTGATTAATACAATTTTTATTGCCCCACTAAATACCTAGGGCAGTGTTGCCCACATGTTAGGTTCTCGATAAATATTTAATTACTTGCATATCAAGGAAACTCAGTCTTTTGATGTACTGATATTTTACCAGTATCAATTGTACAGCCAAAGGGTCTTTGCTGTGAAGAATTTATTATTTAAGATTTATTTTTTTGGCCATTACACTGAAGCACATAAATGTGGGCATGAGGAGTCAGCGTGGGTGAGTGTGTATATGTCCGTGGGGGTGGGGCACTATATGTAGGAAATGCTTGTGCAGTAGTCTATCTTTCAGAAACTCATTGAAACACTCCCCTGATGTTTTGGCTATTCCTACAAACCTCTTTGTAGTTTTTACATGCTGTTGGATACAGAGCCCTCAGGCAGCTCTCAAAGGTGTTGGGGAACTAATTTTTTAATTTAAAGATCCCTTATTTATGAAACAAAGCTCTAGAACTTATTTTCCTGGCGATGGTGATTGTTTCCCACACAGTGTGGGAAGGGAGAGCAGAGACAAATACTTTGTCTCACTTCATTTATAACAAAATATGGAAATCGTTTTCCTCATCTAATAACAATAATAGCCTTGATTATCTGCTTAGAAATGCAGCAAAATCACAGTGGGAAGAGAAAAATCTCTGTAATCACGACTAATCACAGGTTTTGTTCAAACAATTAATAGTGCTTTGAAACTCTCCTTACCAGCAATAAATTGAGTATTAGGATTTAAAGTTCTTTCACTAGCTTCTTGCACCTGCTCTAATCATATGCAATTATTTTAATTATACCAACAATTGTCTCAGGATTTCCCTCTGGCTTAGTGGAAACCATAGGTCTACCCTTCCCCCAACACAAAATTTTTCTGTTTTAATTTAAATGCCGACATCCTGCATGGTTTTTTTTCTAAAGAGAATAAAGCTTGCTGTGTTGGGGCCTGCCAGGAATCCTTGCAATCTATAATCCTTGCACTAGGGTGGCTACAGGATGATCTCAACAGTACAGGGCTAGCAGAGGCTAGAGAGGGAAACCCTGACTATATTTTTCAAGCCAGAAGTGATGGCACACATCTCTGATAGTTCAAGGCCAGCATGGTCTAGACCCTGTTTCAAAAACAATAACCTTGATGATAGATAGATAGATAGATAGATAGATAATAGATAGATAGATAGATAGATAGATAGATAGATAGATAGATAGATAGATAGTAGATAGATAGATAGTTTTCCCCCTTTGAGCGGTGGGACTACATGTCTTTAAGCCTAGCACTGGGAGAGCAGAAGCAGGTGAATCTCTGTTTGAGGCCAGCCTGGTCTACCTATAGAGTCTCAGCACAGACGGGGTACACACAGAGAAACCTTGTCTCCAAAACCATATATATATGTATATAATACACATTATACATATTTTGTATATACATATATATACACAAAATAATAAAATTTTGTTTTTATTTTATTTATTAATTTACAAAGTGAATGCCAGATACAAAATGTCTTTTACATTCTAATACACTAATTTTGTATTGTTACTTCCCTCAAATACTGAATTTTGGGTGACTTAAAATACTCTGAGTTTGACTTTGGTCCTGCAATCACTTTCTTAAAAATAGGACTTTGGGCCAGGCAGTGGTGGCACACACCTTTAACCCCAGCACTTGGGAGGCAGAGGCAAGCGGATTTCTGAGTTGGAGGCCAGCCTGGTCTACAGAGTGAGTTCCAGGACAACAGCCAGGACTACACAGAGAAACCCTGTCTAAAAACCAAAAATTAAAAAATAAAAAATAAATAGGACTTTCAAGAGCTGGAAAGGTTACTCAGGGATTATGGCTACTCTTGTAATAGATCTGGGTTTAATTCTCACAACCTTCTACAACTCCAAGTCCAGATCAGATACCCTCTTCTTAACTCTGTGGACAGCTGCAATCACGTGCGTACATACCCCCCAACAGACACACACATAATTACAACAAACATATATCTATAAAAATAATAATAAAATATGACCTTTTTTCTTCCCCAAAGCATGCTCTAGTAAACTTTTTATAAACATGAAAGTCAGGATTTTTGAAACACAAGAATACTGGGGTTGCTTAAGTGGCCAGGAATAATATGAGTGCACTCCTTTGAGGTTCCTACCAAATGAAGCCAAAACATTTTGGTTGTGGTGATTTTAGCTGTACTAGATTTCTCTCATTCTGGAAAATGGAACTGTTTCCAATTACTTGATAGTCTCTAGTGTGTAGAAACCACATCAGGGTGCCACAAATAAATGGCAGTTTAGTCCAGTTTACTTTCAGTGTTAAGTAAAACTACAATTCCACACATTTGTTTAGTTATACCTTAAAATAGAAAACTATAAAAAACTATGAGTCTAGTGTCAGTAAGTTGTGGAGGTGTTGGTTAGTATATAGATGGAACTGGGCATTCATACAAACACACACACACACACACACACACACAGACATGTGCATGCACACGTGTGTGTATTTCTAGGCCCAAACCACCACAAATGAATGAACAAGCAGATGAATGAATAAAACTGGGCATGATGATATATGTCAGCAATTCAAAAATTTAGAACTAGAGACAAGAAGTAGAGGGATTCAAGGCTAGTCTTAGCTACTTAACAAGTATAAGACCAGTATGCGATACCTTAGATTCTGTCTCCTAAGTAAGTAAAGAAATACTGTATCTCAACTCAAAAAAATAAATAAATTCACTAGTGTTCTTTCACTGTGGCCTATGGTTCATTATCTATGCAATATTAGAAGTGGGTGTTTGGGGATAGCCTGAAGCCCATGTGCTGGCACTGGAAAGTTGATGAAGGACCTGTGGGAGAATGTGAGCAGGACTGCACACCTGTGAGAACATGTCCACAAATGTGTACGTCAATGTGTTTAGAGAGAAGAGAGTAGCCGAAGGTAGGAAACTATAGGGAAACTGCTAGAAACAAACAGGAAAAGATCATAAACACTTCTGAATACCCAGTCCTGGTCCTCTAGACTGGTGCAGTGTTCAAATCTAGGGGAACTCCACCTTTGGGGGTCCACTGCTGGATGTCCAATATAAAGGACTGATTAGCAAGCTCTAGCCTACCCTTAACTGGGACTCATTAAATATCCACTTATGTTTGTTGAGCTAGGCTACCTCAAGAAGTAGAAGCTGAGCCACAGGGTTAGACACACAGCTGAAGATATTTAGTAACAGTGTTTCCTTACCTTTTTTTCCCCAAAGATGGGGCTCTCTGGGTAGCCATGACTACTCTGGAACATACTCTGTAGATCAGGCTGGCCCAGAACTCAGAGACTGGCCTACCTCTGCCTCCTGAGTGCTGGGATTAAAGGTTGCCGAAAGCACTCTCCAGCTAAGTTTTCACACTTTAATACCTAAGGAAAGCTTGGCTTTACTACTTAGATCTTAGGGTGTAAAATATAAAATAAATGTATATATACTCCTATAAAAACCTTTTGGTCAGTTGTGTTACAAAAATTGTTTTTAGATTTATTAATTTTGTGTATTTTCCCTGCATGTGTGCCTGTGTGCCACACGTGTGTCTGGTGCCTTGAGAGGTCAGAAAGGGATGTCAGATTCCTTGGAACAAGAGTTCTAAATGGTTGCAAGCTGCCATGTAGGTTCTGGGAAGTAAGACTGAGTTCTCTGCAAGAGCAGCAAGTACTCTTAAATACTGAACCATCTCTCCAGCCCCTGATCAAGGCTTTAAATCAATGATTTTGTGAACTTTCATAGGCATTGAACATCATGTATGTTTCTATAAATCCATGATTATAAAGTTAACTTCTCTCTCAATTTTTTTTAATTTAAAAAATATTTAGAATACATTGGTTAAGCTAAACTAAACTTTTAAAATCCTAGCCTTTCCAAAAAATTGTATTTCTCCACTGGATTGATTTTCTTCTTTTACTTGTAGTGAGCACTGTCCACAAAGGGTTATTGTAGAAGCCATGTGTATTACATATGAGGGCACACAGTTGCAACGTCTTTTCTAGAAAAACACCATATTTAGACAGACTCTAGAAGAGTTAAAGCAACACACGCGCGTGCGTGCGCGCACACACACACACACACACACACACACACACACACACACACACACTCCCTGAGGGTCAAAGGAAATCCTCATTTTTCTTACTGTCAGATTTAGAACACAAAGGAGCACCTTAAATGATGCTTTTGAAGGGATGAGTTACACTGCATACCACCTAGGCAAGGGCAGTGTGAAACAGCAGCCAAAATCAAAACCACTTGAATTCTGGCTCAGCTGTCTCCAGACAAGGACTTAAAATAGCTTAAATAACAGGATGCAAGGGGAGGGAAAACATTTCCTTTTAAGGATATGCATTCTTGCTATGATTCAAACCTCTGCAGGAACATGGCAGGAACATAAGTTTATTTACTTTGAGGTGACTTGGGGGAGGGTGTTGAAGGACGTAACTGGCATTTAAACTAATACTTGGTAGAAAGAGAATAATAAGATTTCCTTTAAAACAAAACGCAGATGTGACTCTACATGTGTCATCTGAAACACAGACAGGCAGATGGGGAGTGAATTCCTTGTAACTAACAGTTGGTTCATTGCTGATGAATTCAGCAGCCAGAGTGAAAGATGATTCTGTCTAGTACAATCCTGAGTGCCTCCTAGCGACTTTTTTTCAAGTGTAATGTTTTTCAGCATTTGTTTTTTAAATAAACTTGGTATATTTGTTAAATGTTAGCTCATTACTTTGTGCAAGCACTTGGTTTGGCAGCTAGGTAGCCTTTCTTTTTCCCTGTGGTGTGTTATTCTACCCACAATAATCATATTTTCAGAACTACAATGCTCATAGGTAGGAGCATCGTGGCTGTTGTGGATAACATAAGCTGTATATAAATCATTTATAATTTTAATCAGTCATTAGAGAATGTGATGGCATAAGAGTCAAGTCTTCCAAAAACAAAGCTTCTTCTGCCTCATGCCAGTGTATAGTTAGTTAGTAGCAATGAATGAGCCAGAAATGGGTTCCAAAATGTTGACAGCTTTAATGAGAAACTCAAGAGCTTCCACCATGCCTGCTGATTGTGATTTTAGTTTCTAGTTGAAACCGCTTTTGATCTGGATCTGTTCCTTAGATGCTCATATTATTAAAATGTTATGTTCATATCAAAATCAGAATGGGAAAAGTTCACCATCAAACATGGTCTTAGCTTTCGGTGAATAACGTTACTGGTGGGACGGATTCTGGGGAAATCAGCATGTGCCCCTCATTTCTCCAGCCCTTTAGATCGCTGTCACTGCTTCAGAGATGTACTGCTATGTTTTATTTCTGCTCTTTTAAACTGGAGATGGGAAATACAATCGCATAAAATGCTTGGAAAATAATTACATGCTGTTTTGTGCCTTGTAAGGACTTTACCAGCTGGGAGGTTTTGTAAAATTGATTGTTAGCTGCTGCCGTTTTCTGGCTCTCTCTGCCTTCCTTTTTTAAATTTTTTTTATTGGTTAATTTGTTTACATTTCAAATGTTATCCCCCTTCCCTGTTTCCTCTCCGAAAACCCCCACTCCATCCCCCCTTCCTCCCTTCTTCCACTCCCCCTACCCCCTCTTGCCTCACTACCCTAGCATGATACACTGGGACATTGACTCTTCACAGGGCCAAGGTCCTCTCCTCCCATTGATGCCAGACAATGCCGTCCTCTGCTACATATGCGACTGGAGCCATGGGTCCCTCCATGTGCACTCCTTGGTTGGTGGTTTAGTCCCTGGGGGCTCTGCTTGGTTGATATTGTTATTCTTCCTATGAGGTTGAAAAGCCCTTCAGCTCCTTCAGTCCGATGACTGGCTGCAAGCTTCCAGATAGCTAAAACTATTCTCAACAATAAGAGACCTTCTAGGGGAATCACCATTGCTGCCCTCAAGCTGTACTACAGAGCAATCGTGATAAAAACCACATGGTATTGGTACAGGGACGGGCATGTGGATCAATGGAATAGAACTGAAGACCCAGAAATGAACCCACACACCCACAGTCACTTCATCTTTGACAAAGGAGCTAAAACCATCCGGTGGGAAAAAAACAGCATTTTCATTTGCTAATACTACCACCAAAATGCTACAATGTAAATAATTGGATTAGCCAGCACTTGGGAGGCAAAGGCATGTGGATTTCTGAGTTCGAGGCCAGCCTGGTCTACAGAGTGAGTTCCAGGACAGCCAGGGCTACACAGAGAAACCCTGTCTCGGAAAAACAAAAACAAAAAAAAATTGGATTAGTATGTTTTATAAAAATACAGGAAGGTAGCAAGTAGAACTTATGAAAGAACATAATAGTTCACACAGTGATACAAGCTTTCCCTCCCTCCCTGTCCTCTATCTCTGTCTCTCTAGGCTTTTTCTTAAGACTTGGTTTCTGTGTGTAACCCGTGGCTATCCTGGGACTCTCTCTGTAGACCAGGCTGGCCTCCAACACAGAGATCCACCTGCCTCTGCCTCCCAAGTTTTGGAATTAAGGTGTGTACCATTGCCTGCTAGATGATACTCATTGTAACCACTAAAAATGTGAAGGGTAAATATCCTCAGGCGGTCCAACATTGTACAGAAATTTGAAAGCTATTGGTTCAAGTGAGACCCAAGGGTGATTATTTTCTTCTTTTATTTGGGTCCAGCTTAGTGTCTTTGACAGAGTACTCAGTGTGCCCTGGAGGGTGACTCAAGCTTAAATAGTGACTTGCTATGTTTCCGAGACTGGCCTTGAAATTCTGGCTTATGTGGCACCTCCATGACAGCTTCCTGGTTGCTGAGTAGCTAGGACTACAGGTAGCCATTAGGACGCCCCAGTTATGTGCTGTTTCTTAATAAAGGCAAGGCACGTTTATGCACTGGAAAAGAGACCTGACTCGGCAGCCGGCCTCTCTGCACTGGACAGTTTGGTGGCTGTGGTCACTTAAAAAACCAAATTACAGATCAGATGGATGCTGGGTGGGGACAGGATTAGAACTAAGGGAGTGAGGTTAAATGTTATTTGAGAGGTATTTCCCTCATGTTTTCCTTTCCTGATGAACTGGCATTTCGGCTTTTGGGGGTGCTT
>JADRCC010562662.1:0-13426 GCA_019843855.1 Hylomyscus alleni
TTTTTTTTAATGTAAGAAAAGCCAGGTGGCATCATCACAAGTATTATTTTGTAAAAAAAAAAGGAAAAAAGAAAAAGAAAAAGAAAAAAAGAAGAGAAAAGAAAAGAGAAGAGAAGAGAAGGCTATAGACATCTATCAACTGAGATCCAGAACAATTCAGCATTAAGAGGTCAAGGATGAAAGGTGGAAACAGGTAGAGTGACTAGAGTATAAGAGCGGCACCAAGGAAACCTTGATCCTCTACACATCAGGAGAAAGGAATGCTTTGAAAGGAAGGGATCATCTCTTTCAATGTTGCTTTAAAGATCAGATTTAGCCACTTGGTGAGAGAATGAGGATGCCCTGGTAACAAAGAAAAGTCTATGTTTCATAGAGAGGTAGGAGAATGCAGGATTGAAGTGACCTCAAGAAAGACTTAGGGAAAAATAGAGACAAGTAGACACTGTTGTTTTAGTTTATGTATGTGTAGTGTGTGTGTGTGTGTGTGTGTGTGTGTGTGTGTTTCTCACAGAGCAGTAGTTTTTATGAAGATTGAAGCAAAAAAAATGGTTTATAAAAAGAATTGTTTCGAAGATGGGAATAATAGTAGCAAATATATACTGTAGGAATGAGCCAATAGACAGTGGATGCAAGATCATAGTCAGAGTAGGGAACTCATACACAAGCAGAATTCAGTTAGAATTGTGGGTATGTCCAACATCCGGATTTGTAAAATGTGACTGCTTTTATTCTTTAGTGATGATAGATTTGGAACTTTCAGAATGAGGAGGGTAAAGGAGTTTCCAGATAGAAGAGAAAATATGAAGTAGTCTTTGAGACAAGTGGAAGAATGAATAAATGAGGGGAGTATAATTAGAATATATGCAATAAGAGTATATATTCTTATACTATATGATATGGCATGTAGCAAATATATAATACAATGTAATACATAGGATAGGGTTGTCTGGAACTATGACCCTCCCCCAGGCAGGACCTGGCTATCTCAGACCTTGGCTTGCCACAAACAGTTGGCCCACCTGGGGTGAGGCTTCCTGACTTAAAGCCCTTTTTGTTCCTGTCACTTCTTTTCCTTGAGGTTCCTGCTTACAGCTATGCCCTGCAGAATTGCTAGCATTTCAATCAAGACCTAGCATTCGGATGCTAATTTGGCCACAGGATGTTGGTGGACTGAGGGGGGGAGGTGTTGTGTGTGTTGCCTACCTGCTTGTTTCTCGGTTGATTGATACAAGGTGGATTGAAAGCAGAATCATGCCTGGGTCCCATTTTTTAATTCCCTCTTGCTGTCCAGTTCCCTTTATTCTTTTAGGCTCCTACTCCTCTTCCAGAAGACCCTGTTCTTACGTAGCTGCAGGTGGCTACAACATGGAACCATTTAAACCACCACTGGTGATTAATTAATTAGTAGCAAGACCCTCTAAAGAGGTTGTGTATTTCGGGGCAGTCACATGCGTACTTGGGTGTAGAGGAGGCGGGAGTTGACGTTCACCAGAA
This sequence comes from Hylomyscus alleni, assembly GCA_019843855.1. Lineage (NCBI taxonomy): Eukaryota > Metazoa > Chordata > Mammalia > Rodentia > Muridae > Hylomyscus > Hylomyscus alleni. The sequence goes on from JADRCC010562662.1 coordinate 1,495, forward strand.
CTGGTAAAAGACCATAGCAAGAAAAGGAGTCTGCATTCTTTCAGAAGGATCAGGTGATTTAAAGTGGGTAGAGTATGTTAGAGTCGGGCACTGGTGGCGCATGCCTTTAATCCCAGCCCTTGGGAGGCAGAAGCAGGCAGATTTCTGAGTTCGAGGGCAGCCTGGTCTACAGAGTGAGTTCCAGGACAGCCAGGGCTACACAGAGAAACCCTGTCTTGATAACCAAAAAAAAAAAAAAGTATGTTAGAGTTGATGGTCAATGAAACATGGCTGAGTAGTGAGGATTATAGATCCTGCTGGAGTTAAGATGCTAATAGGAATGAACTACAGGGACCATGGGAGTGTGGAACTGGGATCAGATAGGAATTTTATTAGAGGGGGATCATAGAGAGATCGCAGGGTTAGTGTGGAGGACAGCTACTGGAAAATCCAAAGCACCCAGAGATGGATGAACTTGAAAGGTAATTCGCATAAGAACCCAAAAGACAGGCAGGATAAGGGTAGGCGTGAGCTATGACTGACAAGGCTTGGAAGTTAGGAGAGACGGGTTGCCTGGGGACTTGGGAGGAAGTCACTGAGTGACAGTTAGAATGAAAAAGGCATGGTGTTACTGTCTCCTGAGATACAAAGATGAACGTTTCTAAAAGAAGATTTTTAGATTTATTCACTTTGAAATTTTTACATGTGTGGGTGGTTTGCTTGCATGTATGTATCTGTATGTGTATCCCATACATGCAGCATCCAGAAGAGGGCACTGGAATCACCCTGGAACTAGAATCACAAATAGAAGTTAGTGACCCTATGGAGTGTGGGAATCCAACCTGGGTGTCTGGAAGAGCATTCAGTGCTCTTAACTGCGGAACCATCTCTCCAGAGAAGAAGATGATGTGAAAGCAACAGGGAATGCCTGGAGATCACTTAGGGGTGGGGTGTGTGTGCGTGTGCGTGTGCGTGTGCGTGTGCGTGTGTGTGTGTGTGTGTGTGTGTGTGTGTGTGTGTGTGAAGGGCAGGAGCTGCACAGTTCTAAGACTGTCATCCAAAAAATTTGCCTACTGTACTTACTATTTTGTCTATGTTCATAATACAAATATAAGACAATATCCTTGGGACATTTTCTTTTTACACATTCTGGCTGAAATGGGCCGTGGAGATGCTGTTTACTTAGCAAAGATTTTGACTGTGCAAATGATCTTTAACTACTTAATTGGCTTCGATAGATCAAAAGTAGGGAAAGCAGTATGCACACTGGGTTGGGATTTTGTAGGCATATATATTCGGAAAGTGTTAGCAGGGTAGAAGACTAAAGCCTGTGGATTATTTATTATTACCAAGGTTAGAAATAGGAATTCTGAGGGAGTAATGGTCTTCTAAACTGGGGAGAGTTTTCTGAGTTGTTGAAAGTAGGTTACAAATGTGTGGAGCAAAAGGAAAGGCTAGCTTTGTAAATTGTGGGTATTTGTTTATTTTTGTTAATTTCCTTTGTGTAATAAAATGGCTTTCATTTTGTTAGCCAGTATTTAAAGTTTTAACTTTCTTCCAATTGATATGCCACAGGCAATAAATTATGCACAGTGCTGCTAAAAACAAACCAGCTTTTTTAAAGCAATAATTACCAAAGACCACAATTACAGTCAACATTAAAACAGATAATACTTGCCTACAGCTCCGTGTCAGCCTTCCTTACTACCAAAATGCCAGTTGGTGTTTGTCAGCTACAAACATTGGTTGTTCCAATATGCTAAGAACCTTGAGAAGGAGCAATGTTAGAATATTTTCGAATAAACCATTTGCCCCTTCGTTACTTTCCATCGACTACAGCCCAAGCTACCAACACATTTAGTGATACTTTCTTTTATCTCCTGAGCTGATAGCAATACCAGTCTTCCCTCTTCCTCTGTCTAGAATATGCTTAACTCCATCTCCCTAAGTCCGTGTCTCCCTCACAACTCTTTCCTCCTATTTACATTCTTTATTTTGTTGTACGTCCTAAGTGTGTGTGTGTGTGTGTGTGTGTGTGTGTGTGTGTGTGTATAAGTGAAATTGGCGTGACTTACAGACCATTACCTTATACTGGGAAGCATAGGTGACTGCATTCTGGCATGCAGATGGAGCTCTGTGGCAGATCCCAACCCTACTATACTTCACCTAATAGGTCTAAAACAGAGGCAGCTCCTTGGTCCAGGGTGCTTTTTCAATGTGATTAGGGTACTGTTCTTTGCCTGTTACGTAGTTGCAGGGAAAAAATTGTTTCTGTCATCCTATTCTGCTAAGTATAAATACATGCAAATAAAATGGTACTCTTGGCATCTAAGAATTGAAAAGGCTTGTATCCACTTGGAAATATTTATGGTGAAACACTATGGTGACAGTCATTACTACAAGCTAATGGGAAGTTTAGATCAAATAAGAATCTTGTATCTAACCTATAAGATGAAAAAAGTCTTTTCCTCTCCTATGTTAGTTTTGGTCAATGTTTCCCTCAATTGTCAATGAGCTTACAGTATTTTTCTACAGAAAAACAGTATATATGAAGGTTGTAGCAAATTCCCTTGACTATATCCAACACACTAGTTTCTCCTCTTCCATAATTCATTTTGTCATCCATAAAATGTACACAACTAATGGAAACCACGGCTATAATTACTTCTGATATTAATGTCTATTTCTAGAGTTATTTCCCTGTTTATAAACAGAGAGCAGGGCTAAACTAAGCAGGTAAAGATACTTACTACCAAGCTGACGATATGATTCCATTGCTGGGATTCATATGATGGGAGAAGAGAACTGGCTTCTGTAAGTTGTCCTTTGACCTCCATACATGCATAGTGGTGTGTACAGACTGCCCATCATCACAAGAAAAGAACCAATTTGGTGTCTGATGAAAACTCCAAGGGGGGAGTGATGTGCTTTTTCTTTTTTTTTTGATAATGTAACTTTATGTGATTTATCACATAGAGGAGTCAGTGATGATGAAAATGAACAATTTTAGTAAGCTCTTTCTTCAATTCTCCGAACTTAATTATGAGACACAGAGCTATAAAGTACATAAGTGAGCTTAATATGATAATTAAACCAAACTATTTTCCATTTAATTTATTTAAATATTCTTGAACACAGATAAAATTTGTCATATGTGCATGAAGTAGAATCATCTGACTTCATAATAAGTAACTTTTAAATTGCCAATGGTGTTATCTTCTTCTCTACTAGTTATAAATACATATAAGTTGTTTTCTTGACACCAATGAGTTAAAGAAAAAGACTTATATCCACTGGGAGATGCTTATTGTGAAATACTACAGTGTCAGTAGCTTTCTAATAAGCATCTATTAAGTACACATTTCTTCTTCTAGATATGATGAGAATCATACAATAAATACAATTTATGGTTTGTACTAAAAAGGAGGTCAAGGTGTAACATATGCATGACACAGATGACCTACAACTGGAGATGCTAACAGTACCAACATTAGAGAAATATGCCAAAATTATAAAAAATTAATTAAAATGCTCATCTGAATCTGGCAATCAGGGACAGGGCTTCCATTTTCTATCTCTGACATAGTTCTAGGTAAAACGATGCTTGTTTGTGGACTGCACTGAGTTAGAAGCATGTAGACAAGAACTGTCTGATTGAAATACAAGTTGAGCCAGAAAAATCAGTTATGTAGGACATGTTAATCTTCTCATGATCCTATTAAAGAGGTTAAAGTTCTATTTTGACTTAATCCAAATATGAAAAAATCATCTAAACCTATAACTAACATAAATTAATAATATATTTTATATTTTTCTACTTTGCCTTCAGAAATTAATACATTTTTTAAAAATTTATTTTTGTTTTACATATATGAGTGCTTGCATGTGAGAATATATATATTCTGTTAGCTTCAATGACCTCTTTTAGCTTCAGTGCATATATAACCTTCACTCTTAGCGCTACTGAAAACTGAATGAATGTTCTTATGACTCTAAACACAAGAAATTCCTTTTTCTTTTCTAGAAGTAGTTTCTGGATTCCATGACACCCAATCTGACCCATTTGCAAACTCTGCACAAAGTTTACAATGAAAAGGGTCATACACTTGCAGAAAAATGTACTAATAGTAGTTTTCAACATGTAATGTGGGAGGTCTTCCTAACTGTTGCTTCTAAGAGCCTGTCATAAAGGTCTGAAGGAAATATATATATATGTGTGTGTGTGTGTGTGTGTGTGTGTGTGTGTGTGTGTATTTATATTATATTTTAAAACTTTATTTTATGTGTATGAGTGTTTTGACTCTGTGTCTATAAGTGTACCACATGAATGCTTGTTGCCCATGGAGATCAGAATAGGGTATCAGATTGCTTGATCTGGAGTTAGAGATGATTTTGACACTGTGTGAGTGCTTGAGACCATTCTAAGTTGTCCATAAGAAGTCATCCTTTAGGTACTTCTAGGTCATTCAATATTCTCGATATTCCTCAGTTATAAATTCTTTGTTTAGCTCTGTAAGTCATTTTTTAAATAGGGGTTCTCTGGAGTCTAACTTCTTGAGTTCTATGTATCTATTGGATATTAGCCCTCTATTGGATGTAGGATTGGTAAAGATCTTTTCCCAATCTGTTGGTTCCTTTTTTTGTCTTATTGACAGTGTCCTTTGCCTTACAGAAGCTTTGTAATCTTATGAGGTATTATTTCTAGATTCTTGATCTCACAGCACAAGCCATTGGTGATCTGTTCAGGAATTCTTCCTCTGTGCCCATATGTTCGAGGTTCTTCCCCACTTTCTCCTCTATAAGTTTCAGTGTATCTGGTTTTATGTGGAGGTCCTTGATCTACTTGGACTTGAGCTTTGTACAGGAGATAAGAATGGGTCAATTTACATTCTTCTACATGCTGACCACCAGTTGAACCAATGACCAAGAAGCACCTAAAGTAGTATTCAACATCCTTAGTCAGCAGGGAAATGCAAATCAAAACAACCCCAAGATTCCACCTCACACCAGGTAGAATGGCCAAAATCAAAAACTCAGGTGATAGTAGATAGTAGCAAGGATATGGAGAAAGAGGAACACTCCTCCATTGCTGGTGGGATTGCAAGCTGGTAAAACACTCTGGAAAACAGGTTGGTGGTTCTTTAGAAAATTGGATGTAGTATTACCTGAGGACCCAGCTATACTACTCCTGGGCATATACGCAGGAGATGATCCAACATGTAATAAGGACACATGCTCCACTATGTTCATAGCAGCCTTATTTATAATAGCCAGGAGCTGGAAAGAACCCAGATGTCCTTCAACAGAGGAATGGATACAGAAAATGTGGTACGTTTACACAATGGAGTACTACTCAGCTATTAAAAATGATGAATTCATGAAATTCTTAGGCAAATGGATGGAACTAGAAAATATCATCCTGAGTGAGGTAACCCAATCCCAAAAGAACACACATGGTATACACTCACTGATAAGTGGATACTAGCTCCAAAGCTTCAAATAACCAGGATACAATTCACGGACCACATGAAGCTCAATAAGAAGGAAGACCAAAGTGTGGGTGCTTCAGTCTTTCTTAGAAGGGGGAACAAAATATTCACAGCAGCAAATATGGAGATAAAGTATAGAACAGAGACTAAAGGAAAGGCCACCCAGAGACTGTCTCACCTGGGGATTCATCCCATATACAGTTACCAAACCCAGACACTATTGTGGATGCCAAGAAGTGCTTGCTGAAAGGAGCCTGAAATAGCTGTATGCTGAGAGGCCCTGCTAGAGCCTTACAAATACAGAGGCAGATGTTAGCAGTCAACCATTGGACTGAGCACAGGGTCCCTAATACAGGAGTTAGAGAAGGGACTGAAAGAGTTGAAGGTGTTTGCAACCCCATAGGAAGAACAACAATATCAACCAACCAGGCCCCCTAGAACTCCCAGGGACTGAGCCATCAACAGAGTACACATGGCTTCAGCTGCATGTGTAGCAGAGGATGGCCTCGTCATATACCAATGGAAGGAGAGGTCCTTGGTCCTATAAAGGTTCTCTAGATGCCCCGGTGGGAGTGGGTGGGTGGGTGGAGGAACACCCTCATAGAAGCAGGGGGAGGGAGGATGTGATAGGGTATTTCTGGGAGTGAGGGAAACCAGGGAAGGGGATAACATTTGAAATATAAATAAAGAAAATATCCAATAAGAAAAAAAAAAGAACAAGTCATCCTTCCACCCCCGTGCATGAATAGATTATGGACTCTCTCTTTCTTCTTAAGGAACATTAATTCCATTGCAGTCACAGAATGTCAGTATGAAAGACTTTAGTGATTTCATTTTTTTTCTATTTTAACATAAACCTGGGATGACTTTTTCTTGTCTGCCCAGCCCTCCTTCCTCATGGTCTGTGACTCCAGACCCATCCTCCCATCGTATATTCTATCCTTCCATCTTACGTTCAGCTTTGACCTTTCTATCTGAGGTTCAGAGCGACTTAGTGTTTGCACTGTTATGAGTCACAGAAGAGAAATTCAAGTCACCTCTTAAATCAGAGAACTACTTGGGAGGAAAATAGGAATTTTCTACCTCATTGAGGAAGTGAGTTACAATAACACCCCTTTTGGAGTACTCCGTTGAGTTGCTTTAGGAAATGTCATGAGGACATCAGAAATGGGCAATTCATACCCTCACATGAATGGAATGCCTTTCTCTGGCACTGTTTTTATGCTGTTTCAAGCAAGTGATCCAATGTCACAGCTGCCCCCATCTCCCTGAGACCTGGACTGTTTTAATTAACCCTTTACCGGCAAATGACCTGCCTTTCACTTCCTACGAAATGTTTCTCTGAGCAGGGATAGAAGTGGCCATTTTGTGCACCGAGCAGTCAGGTCAGACAGCGTGCCTCATCCTTCCACATGTGGCCTGAGATTTCCTCACCCGAGTGATAAATATATTTTCATACAGTAAAATCTGATCACAGTTTCTGTTCCCTCATCTCCTCCCATCTTCTCCCATCTCCTCCCTGAGCCCTTACCCTTCCATCTCCAGGAATCCTTTCTCTTTCTCTTTTAAAAAAGGCAGACAAGCAAATGAAAAGGGAAGAAAAGCAAGAGTAAAACAAAACAAGTAAACCAATAAACAAGAAAAAAAGAGAAAAAAAGAAAGAGTCCAAAAAATGCACATACCCGTGGGAGTGCTCAGACATGCACTCGCACACCCTCACTCCGTACGACCAAAAAAAATCAGAAACCACATACAAGCAAAAGACCAGTAAATTTCTTTTTAATGGCCAAACAAAGCAATATGAGACAAAAAAAATCTCCAAAAATACCTTTGAGTTCTTTTTGTGTTGGTCATCTGCTGTTGCACATAAGATGTCCCCTTAAGTGTGGGTTGTATAGCCAGTGAGACTTGCTTATAAAAACTAAGTTTTCATTTGTGAGTAGTTGTTAACTGGAAATTCTTCCTTAAGGATGGGGGCTTGTGTCTTCACAGCTCAGCACTATGACTCTGCCTGGTTTGGATCTATGCAGGCCCTATAAATGCTGCCAAAGTCTTTGTAAGTTCATAAGTGTTTCAGTCTCGTTGTATCTGGAAGATGTAGTTTCCTTGGTATTCTCCATCCTCTCTGAGTCTTATAAGCTTTCTCCCTCCTCTTCCACATAGCTCCCTGATCCTTGAGGAGAAGGATTTGACAGAGACACACCAAGGTCTTTCAATCTCTGCACACATTGTCCAGTTGTGGGTCTCTGTATTAATTCCCATCTACTGTAGAAGGAAATGCTACTCAGATGATGGCTGAGTGAGATACTAATCTATGGATATAGAAAAATGTCCTCATGAGTCATTTTATTGCTGTGTCCCTTTAGCAGAACAATATTATTTGTCCGACTATACTCTTTATTCTTGTTAAGGAGCCTGCCTATCTGCCATTGATTTCCACCTGACTCACCTCCCCTCTTCTCACTCTCTGATTTTACAGATTCTATGTTTTTATAATTGTCCCAAATCATCATGACAAGAACCATTTGGACTAGTAGTGATGATACCATGTGTGCCAACAGCCTGTTTCTGACTTTGGTTTACTTGTGTTATCCTGTACGTACCATTGCATTTTTCGATCTACATAAAACAATGTGGGTTAAGATCATCTATAAATGAGGAAAACAAAAGACAAGAATAATTTGTATTATTTTCCTTTCCAATATTACTTAATTATACAGAGCTCTCCTTACCAACATGGAAGATGTAAAAGGATTAAATATTCAGCCTTGGTTTTAGGGAATGATAGGATATGTCAACAATGGTTGAGAGATTACTAATTAGAATATTCTAAAGGGAAGTAAAAGAGTGCAAATATGTACCAGTTGGTCATAATTAAAGTAATCATTTGTTTCCTGACTTCCCGTTAAATGTCTGGTATGAGTGGTCAGAAGTTTGTTTTATATAGAGAGAAAACATTATAGAATGGAAGAGGATGCAAGAAGGTACACCCAGAGTGTCCATACTCCTTTCATATCATTTGTCTTCTCTTCCTCTTCTTTCTTCTGTCTCACTTAGTGCCTTCCCCTCTGTTTCTCTTGTACTAAGAATTGCACATAGATTATAATATATGGTGGGTGGTTTTACTTCTACTGCGCTACATCCCAGACCTATCTTGGTAAAATGACAATCTGATGATGCCATCCTACCCTGTAGAACATCTTACCTCCTTTAGACCACTTTCAACGACTGTTTTCCCTGGTCTTTCTTCTTCAACCTTGTCCTTTAGTTCCTCTTGATGATCATTCTAGTCACACTGTCTGTATTAAAGGTCTACTTTGTATACATCACAGTTTTATTTTATGACACTCCTTCCTGGACCATTTGGGTTTTGTAGTTTTTTCGTTTTGCCTTGTTTGTTCTCACCAACACTCAAAGATTTTAAAAGACATTCCTTGAGCCTGATATTCAGCTTTAGTGTTTCCCCAAGGCTTCTTGCACCAACTTTAGTGTTATTTCTGTCATTTTCTAGTGATTTCCCCCCAGAAGGCTTAAAGCTTCATCAGGGATGAAGACCCCATTAGCTATTTTACATGCTGTTCAGAGCACTGCCCTATGAAGCGTCTAGGAAGGTCTAATGAAGCGTGCTGAGATTATCCCAGCTGAAACAGTTGGAACAGGACTAGAAGGTTCTTGTGTTTCTCTCTATATGGTTTGAATATGATTTGAGTGTTCCCCCAGGAGTCCATGTGATTGGAGTCTTGGTTCCCAGCAGCTATGGAGTTGTCAGAATCTTTGTGAGTCCTAACAGGAGAACCTTAAGTTACTGAAAGTGTGAAGTCATTCTTGCTTGACCTTTGGTAGTTTTCAAGAAAGAGTAAGCCTACTCTCACACTCATTCTCACTTCTTAGCTGAAGATGCTGTTACTGGCTCCCCTATGTGTGGCCATCATGATGGCTGCCCTCTGTGATTCTCACCATTGGACAAATTAGGCTCCCTGATCTTGATCTTTGAACCTTTAAATCTATGGACTAAATAAACACTATTTTCTCATATATACTCTGCCTTGGATGTTTCATTATCATTTTAAAAGGCTGACAAAGGTGCTGTCTTTGGATAGATATCTGGACGCAGTACCTCTTGTGTGACCATATGACCTTTGTCAGAGTATTATTCCAACTGGTTGAAGAAAGGAATGTTTATTTAACTTGAAATCAAATAGCTATCTAGACATGGTAGCCATGCCTATAATACCAACTGTTAAGAGGCTGAAGCAGGGATATTGCCTTAGCTTTAGGTCAGTCTGGGCTATGAAGTGAGACCCTTTCTTAAAAACAAATGTGTAAAAAGAAAACAAATTATATCTTGTCAATGAGAAAGACAAATGGTCTCAAAGGTATTATGTCAAAGAATCTTTATATATTTAAAATTTTAGTAATATTATTTCTATAGTAATTGAGTGTGCTGCTAAGTACTTAGTGTGTACTGATTCATCAGTGTAAACACCCGTACCATAGGAGACACGTCATAGTACGAACATCTCACAAAGGATGAAGCGGGCTCAGAGAATCCAATTTGAAATCACCTGATAAAGGGACCTCAGGGGCTGCCATTGGGTCCGATGTTCAGGACTTAGGCTTGCAGGTCAGCTGCTGGGATTCCAGCCATGATATTTCCACGTTGGGCAACTTCTGGTAGGTTACTTCACCTCTCAGAACATATACATCTCTATTTGTGCTTTTGAGGATCAATTACAAACTCCTCAGTGCAATTTCTGGCATAGATTAAATATGCAGTAAACACTGGCTGCTAGTTATGAATCATGATGGCTGTTAGGTAATTTCTTTGCCTCTGCTATCAACTCTTCGCTGCTTCCTTGACACGTCATAAAGCTTTTCTTTTCTTCATAGCTTTGTTATTTGATAAGATTTTAAGTGAAATTTGATGAAAAATGCTCCAAGGAGTGAGACCTGCAAGCATCATTACTCAATTTTGTGGTCAATCACATTTCAAGCGAGATTTCAGAGGCCTTGAATTTTGGTCACAGAGATGGAGAGAGTGAAAAACATGTCTTTTCCAATTAGAGAGTGTATCAACGACTCTACACCAAGCCTTAGAAAGAATCTGGACAGTAGCTGCAGGTGGAGGGATCGGATCTAGGGCTTGTGTCTTGTATCCCCACAATTAAATTTTTCACCCGTGGTCCTAGAATATTCAGGCAGCTTCACCATCTTGTCTGTGACAATTTGAGCACCAGTGTCTTCTAATTCCTGACTTCACTTAATGAGATGTGTTCTGAATCTTTCTGCTTAGTACCAGAGCTATGCATACCACATCAACACAAAACACATAAGGCAGGAAAGTTCCAATTCAGAATTGGCCTGCATGGTCCGTGAAGGCCTTATCACACAGTATTAGGGCTTTAAGTAGATTTTATACTTGCTTATATTGTAAGATATTATAATTTGTTTCCACATTTATTGGTTAAGCCTTTTGAATTAGGAATAATTAAAATGTCTGGGACAGAGACTGGTTAGAGTTCTGCTTCTCTCTGATACTGTACATTTGTCTAAGTTCACTGATCTCCTGGGCACCAGTGATCCCTTGTGTAAATGACTGATGTGGACTCCATGAGCATCCAGCAAACTAGAGTCCACCATGCTGTAATACTACATTCTCACTATTCTAATTTGCTTATATATTATACCATTTGCTAATATATTATATATTATATATCTATGGCTCCTTTTACTTACAAGAGCAGAGTCAAAACATTTTAACACAATTACGTTCTTGTTGAAATAACGTGTAGCTGGCTACAGTGTCTAGGTTGCACGTGAACACACGGTATTTGGTGATCGTTTCCCAACCTCCCTCATGACTCATCATTAAAAGCCTCATCACTGAACCCAGTACAAATCCTGAAGTTATACACTTCTACTTTATAGAAAACATTTTGCTGGTCCTTGAACTTGATGATAGCTAAAACTTCTTCTTCCAAGTTAGACCTACTGTCTGCCTGCTGGATAACCTTAGGCCAGTCACTTACAATTCTGAGATCCCAGTGTCTTCATCTTTTCCAGGAAAGGAGACTCTCATGCCCTCACTGGGGAGGCTGAGATAGCCTAGAAATTGACCGCGGATGTAGAGTAATCAGAGGGCATGGCAGAGGCACAAAGCTGGCTCTGTCACCATTACATTGCTGTCATTTTGTATTTCATTAAACAATATCTATCTATATCTATCTATCTGTCTGTCTATCTATCTATCTATCATCTAATCTATCTATCTATCTATCTATCTATCTATCTATCTATCTATCATCTAATCTATCTATCTATCTATCTATCTATCTATCTATCTATCTATCATCTAATCTATCTATCTATCTATCTATCTATCTATCTATCATCTAATATGTCTGTCTGTCTATATCCATCCATCTATCTATCTATCTATCTATCTATCTATCTATCTATCTATC
>JADRCC010562668.1:0-11627 GCA_019843855.1 Hylomyscus alleni
CAGGCAGAACAAGGGCAGCACAGAAGCCACAAGGCAGCCATCACCTCCAATAGCCTTCACCTCCATTGCATTCTCTACAATAGCAGAAGGCCATTGTACTGGGAAGAAGATGGAAAGAAACATTCTAGAAGGTGAAGGCAGTTTGGAAGGCTAGATCCATTAAGCTCTGTAGCCCTTAGAAGGTGTTAGTCTTAGCTTGGAGCAAACTGAATACTTAAGGGAGGTATTTGGATAGAGAAGAAACGCAGCCTGACTTACATCCCAAGTATTATTATGGTGTTGAAAACAGGAGCTAACATGAAGATGTAGCAAGTTAAAAACTTTCTTTGTATGGCTGGGTCAAACTTACAGTCTCCTGGAGAGTAGGAGAAAAGAAGTGGCCCAGACTGAAGGCGGACACGTCCCTTTATAGCAATCAAACAAGTAATTACGAAAGTGGGATTTTGCAGTTATCTTAATGATCATGGGAAAAGTAGATGCTATCTTTTTATGGGCTTATGGTCAGACAGTTGCCGGAACATAAAACGGTGAAAACAATTTACAGTGTGTAAACCACAAGACTTTTGAGGAAGAACAAAGAATTAAAACAGAAAAAAAAAAAAGACAAACAAAACCAATAAATTGACCTTTAGCTGAGAACATGATTAGAGAGGAGAAAAACATTGTAAAGAACAATACAGAAAGAAATAAAGTCTAACATTGTTTAATTAAAAAATTGAGTCAGCTATCTCTTAAAAGTGTTAGCTCTATAGAAGCCAGCTGGTACCTGCCAGTCCCCTGTCACTTGCTCCATTCATCCAAATTGGTCATTTTCCAGAGCTAACCTAACCTGGTTTTCACAATAATGACCAGCCATAGGGCAAGACAAAGACTAGAAGAATTTCAATTTCTTTCCTGAATTTTGGGGGTTACAAATTATAAAGACGAGAGCTACAATAGCATCCAGCTGTGGTTTCACTGTGCATTAGTGCCTACACATATCCCATAGCATGCTCATCTTGCAATTACATCCTCAAGCCTTGTTTGTCCTTTATTTATCATTAACTCTTTTTTTTTATATAGTCATTATGGAGTGACCCATCTTCTATTTACAGCTTTCCCCTACTAAACTTTATGGCTCATTTAAGGCCTCTCACACAGCTCGCCAAGATCTTCATCCACACTGTCCAGTTTCTAGAGTAGTCTTTAGAAGGCTAACCTGAAGGCATTTTGAAGTCAATAAATCGAAAGAGCTTATAAATCAGCACAAGGACTCAAATGGATCTTTGAAAATCTCTGTTGAATGAAGATGGTGATCATTGTTTGGTTCTATCTCTGTCTTAGTAGATCTAGGTTAGACCGACCTCTGCTTTGATCAGGTCTGGCTGTCTCAACTGTGTGTCTAGATCCTTTTTTTTCTCTTTCAAAGTCCTTTAGCAAATGGAAGCAGGGTACAAATTGGATTGCTGAATGGTGAGAGGCATTGGAGTGGGACCCTCAGAGGACAAGATGTCTCTTGCACTGCCTAGGTTAATTCAGCCACTTAAGTGGACTTGGCTATACCAGGTAAAACAGAAAAATCAGAGAAGATCCAAGCCAACCCATAGGATTGTGGGAAAAATAGCATTGCTTGTTACATAGCAACAGAAAAGGATGGCATCCTTTATATGGGTACTCATGGGAGAAATGGGACAGAGGAGGAGAAAAAGAGCTGGCTGGCTTTGTAACTGCATTAATGGCTGCCTTTAGTTATTAGTATTTCCTTCCTCACATCACAAAGCCAATGTTCTGTAACAGTGATCCTCAGATCAGAGCTGACTGAAAGAGTTATCTGGTAAATTTTGCTAAAATTCAGGTTTCATAACCCTCCCTTTATCAATTTAGATATAGTAGATCTAAGATGGGGGTCCAGAAACAGGTCCCCTTGCAGGTCTGTAAACAATTCTGATAAACATCCATGCATCAATAGTTTTACCTATGAATTACCTGAGAACAGTAAGGAGCTTTTTTTTTTCTTTTTTAAAGATTTATTTTATTATTATTATTTTAATCACATGTTTTCTTTGTTTACATTTCAAATGATATCTCCTCCCCTGGTTACCCCTCCGAAAAAATATCAAAAACAAAAACAAAAAAACTAACCCTATTTCCTCCCCCTCCTCCTGCCCACCAACCCACCCTTTTCCACTTCCTGGCCCTGGCATTCCCCTACACTGGGGCATAGAACCTTCACAGGACCAAGGGCCTCTCCTCCCATTGATGACTGACTAGGCCATCCTCTGCTATACATATGCTGCTGGAGCCATTGAGTCCCACCATGTGTGCTCTTTGGCTGATGGTTTAGTCCCTGGAAGTTCTGAGGGTACTAGTTAGTTCATATTGTTGTTCATCCTAAGGGGCTGCAAACCCTTCAGCTCCTGGGTTCTTTCTCTAGTTCCTTCATTGGGGACCCTGTGCTCAGTCCAATGGATAGTTGTGAGTCTCTACTTCTATATTAGTCGGGCACTGTCAGAGCCTCTCAGGAGACAGCTATATCAGGCTCCTGTCAGCCAGCACTTGCTGGCATCCACAATAGTGTCTGGGTTTGATGATTGAATATAAAAGGATTCCCAGGTGGAGCAGTCTCTGAATTGTCCTTCCTTCAGTCTTTGCTCCAAAGTTTGTCTCTGCAACTCTTTCCATGGGTATTTTGTTCTCCCTTCTAAGAAGGATCGAAGCATTCCCACTTTGGTCTTCCTTCTTCTTGAGTTTCTTGTGGTTTGTGGATTATATTTTGGGTATTCTGAGTTTCTGGGCTAATATCCACTTATCAGAGAGTACATGCCATATATGTTCTTTTGTGATTGGGTTACCTCACTCAGGATTATATTCTCCAGATCCATCCATTTCCCTAAGAATTTCATAAATTTGTTGTTTTTAATAGCTGAGTAATACTCCATTGTGTAATGTACCACATTTTCTGTATCCATTCTTTTTGCATATTCTTTGACTGTTGTGACAATGTTTTCTATGATATCTTCTGCACCTGAGATTCTCTCTTCTATCTCTTGTATTCTGTTGGTGATGTTTGCATCTATGGCTCCTGACTTCTTTCCTATGTTTTCTATCTCCAGAGTTGTCTCTCTTTGTGATTTCTTAATTGCTTCTACTTCCATTTTTAGGTCCTGGATGGTTTTGTTCAATTCCTTCACCTGTTTGGCTGTGCTTTCCTGTAATTCTTTAAGGGATTTTTGTGTTTCCTCTTTAAGGGCTTGTACCTCTTTACCTGTGTTCTCCTGTATTTCTTTAAGGGAGTTATTTATGTTCTCTTAAATTCCTCTATCACTATCATGAGATATGATTTTTAGATCCAAATCTTACTTTTCCGGTGTTTTGGGATATCCAGGACTTGCTGTTGTTGGGAGTACTAGGTTCTGATGATTCCAAGTAGTCTTGGTTTCTGTTGGTAAGATTCTTGTGTTTGCCTTTCGCCATCTGTTAATCTCTGGTGTTAGATGTTTTTTGCTGTCTCTGGCTGGGTCTGTAAGCCTGTGTCAGCACTACCCTGGCAGGGCTTGTGTACAGAGGGCTGTGGATCAGTCGTTCCTCCTGGGTGCAGATGGAAGAATGAAGGCTGCAGCTTCTGTGACCTGTGCCTCCCGGCTGGGCCCACCTGAGACATGGGGTCAGAGTACTCCCTGGAGAGAAGCTCTCTGCTTGCAGAGAAGGTTGTGGATCTGCTGTCCCTCCTCGTTGTAGATGGAGGTAGAAAGGATCTTGTCCCAGCTACCCTGCCACTTCTGTGGCCTCGCTATGTCACATTCTATGCACAGCTACCAACAGTAAGGAGCTTTATCCATCCACCCACTTTGGCACACATAGGGATGACACTCATGTTCAGAGGATCAATAAATAAGTGAATGGATGGATGGATAGATGGATGAATGAACTGAAAAAAAGAACAGGGTCATTTAGAGCCATTGCAGTATCCTAAAGCGTGTTTGAGAGGGACTCTCATCCATTTGTGCCCCCACTGGGTCCCATGGCAATACCACTAAACATGCCACATTCCTCCCTCTTCTTGGTTATACACTTAGGAATCCTATGGCGGTAGAAGGAGCATGCAGACAGTGTCAGGAAAGGGAGTGTGGGTATGCAAAACAAAACAAAACAAAACAACAACAAAAAACACATAGCAACATTGACACTGCCATCAGTCCTGAAAAACAAACACACTAATGTCCAATTTCTCTCCTTCCTTGAAAAGATGTTTATATTCAAGAGCAGGGAGAGTTCTAGGATCTTGGAGAGGAATCTCTGTCAAAGGGCTTTAAGACTTGCATTTTAAAAACCCGGAAGCCTGAAAGGTTTCCTCTCTTACTCTGGCTCTCAATGTTTCCCTGAATACAAAAGACTGAAAAGAAAGATCCAGAGAAACCATCCCAAAGCATTTCCTTCGACTGATTCATTAGATCCACACCTACTCCTGCTGCCTCGTGGCTTTGTTCTCTGCCTGCCTCACTCATCAAATACATGGCAAACTCTCCAGATACAAGGAGCAAGCACACCCAGAGAAGCCACACTAAAAATCAGCAAGAGTGAAGCCAAAGGACCAGGTTGAAACACACTTTACAGGAAAAGTTAAATGCCAAACTAGAACAGTAACTGCAGGTGACTGTGTTTGAAAAGCTGCTAAAATTAAAGAAATCTGCTCAAAATCAACACTAAGTACCAAAATCTGTATGCAATTACATGAGTCACACATACTGGGGAAAGGAGGACTTAGGGCTTGGGAAAGAGAAAGGTCTTCAGAAACCCACCATCTAAAGTTAACCACGGTTAACATTTTAGAACACCACCTCTGGGTTATCACATGCGCGTGTGCATATGATAATCCTTCCTCTTTGAGAAAATCTGAACCATTTCTCCCAGGTTTTGTAGATGTGCATGTTCATCAATAATGATTGGACACAATCAGTTGTTGAATCAGTCATTAGACAAAATCATTATTAATTAAAAGCTCTTCTTCTCTTTTTGCATTGTTCTGTTGCTATTGTTGTTTCTGAGACAGGATTTTGCAGTGTAACTGTAGCTGTCCTGGAACTCTGTAAGCAAGGTTAGCTTCAAACCCAGAGATCTACCTGCCTCTGCCTGTGAGTGCTGTAATTAAATGTTTTTGCTGCCATGCCCAGCTCAAAATATCTTCTTCAAGAGATAACATTTCATTATCATTCAAGATACAAATGTATATACATGCATATACATGTTCACACATACAAACAGGCATATATACACATAAACACACTTGCAGATACACATATACATACATACATATACATGCAAACATGTACACTTATGCACATATGCATATGTTTATATAATGTATACACATATACATTATATATACATATAAACACATATATACACATGCAAACACATAAATACACACACAACTTTCTAAAGATAACTTTTCTTAGTAGAATATCAGGGTCAATTTCTTTTAAATTTTTCTCTCATACAATGCACCCCACCTGAAGTCTCCCCTCCCTCCACTTCTCCAGCTGCCCCCACCTCCCCTCACCCCCAGATCCACTGCTCCTCTGTTTCCCTTCAGAAAAGAGCAGACCTTCTAGAGATATCAACTGAACACAACATAACAGGATGCAAAAACCTCTCATATCAAGACTGGACACTGCAACCCAGTAGGAGGAAAGGGGTCTCAAGAGCAGGCAAAGAGTGACACACCTACTGTAGGATTCTCATAGTACCCCAGGCTAAATAACCATGACATGCATGCAGAGAACCTAGTGCCCACCCATGAAGGCTCCGTGATTGCTGCTACAGTCTCTGTGAGCCCCTAGGAGCCCTGCTTAGTTGATTCTGCAGGCTATGTTCTCTGGTGTCCTCGACCCCTCTAGCTCCTACAATCCTCTCTCTCTCTCCCTCTTCAGCGGGTTCTCTGAGCTCCACCTAATGTTTGACTATGGGTCTCTGCATCTGTGGAGGGCCTATCTATGAGTATAGCAAAATATCATTCGTGACCATTTTTTACTAGTTTTTGGTCAATTGTATTTGGTTCTATCCTAGGTCTCTGAGTCCCCCAGGCAGTGTGCCACATGAGCTCTCTCTTGTGGCTTGGACCTCAAGTTAGACCAGTCATCGGTTGACCACTCCCACAAGCTCTGAGCCATCACTGCCCTAGCACATTTTGCAGGCAGGTGTTGTAGGCTGGGGGTTTTGTGGCTGGGTTGGTGACCTGGTCCTACCACTGGGAGCTTTGCCAGGTTACTGGTCCAAAACATTTAATGAAATATTGCCAAACCTTTCAAAGAAATTCTTCTGCAAATTTGAACTCAGCTTTCTCATTACCCGTGTGTGAGTAGCCATTGCTCCATGTTCATGCCATTCTATATATTTTCCTGTCTTAATCTCTGCTTTAGAGGAGCTGGAGAGATGACTCACTGGTTAAGAGCCCTTGCTGGTTTTTGCAGAGGACCTAGGTTCAATTCCCAGCAGCAACACAGTGGTTGATAACCATTTATAACTTCTGTTCCAGGACTGTCTGTAACTCCTATTCGAGGGAACCCAGGAACTCATATGGAGCACATACATGCAAACAAAATGTCAGTCGTTTCAGTGAGAGCCGTTTCCTGGGCTGTCACTGTCTTTTACATTTGTTGATGAACTGTTCTGAACTGGTTCAGATAGTCACTTTCAATAGTCCTTGTTTAAGGGGCTTGAGTACCTACTTGCTCGGTCTAGACCTTGGTTTGTTACTGTATAAAAGAGAGATCATTATAGCGCCTTAAAGCCGAACAACTATGTAATCCCAATTACTCAGGAGGCTAAAGCAAGAGATGATCATCAATCAGTTCAAGGCTAGCCTGGATAATTTAATGAGCACCTATCTCGAAATAAAAGTTTGGGTATTTTTTAAGAGTTGTTGGTTAGAAAGATAGTTCTGTCAGTAAACTGTTTGTTCCACAAGGATAAAGACCAGGATTTGATCCCTAGAACCCACTGCAGACCTGAAGGATTCCTGGAGAACTGCTGATCTTGAGTCAGTGCTAGAATAGAATGCAAGGGGGTGAGGACAGGGATGCGATCTCTGCTGAAAATGGAGGAAGTTCTTCCACAGGTGACACAAGTCCTTCAGAATTTGAGGGTTCGAAGTCCTCAGCCTCATTTCTGTCTTATCATGTCTCCTTCCGAATAATCAATGTCCTTACTTTAACTGTCAATACCCTCCCAGGCATGATTTTAATTTTTGCTGTAGGTTAGTCAGTCTTATAATGAAATCTGAGGTTTGATATTTAAAAACTTTAAGTCTGTGGCTGCTGAAGAGGAAGGAGATTCTCTTCCAGGGCACACTTAGAAACCTTTAGATTGTTTATGCTAATCTTGGACCAGTTAATTTTATCGCTTGGCTTTTGCTTTTTCTTTGTAAGCTTATCCAGAGATGCTAGAAGCAACCAGTCATATCCTTAATTTTTTTTATTTTTCCATAAGTTATTAAAAAACTTTTTTATAGAGTCCTAAATTTCTTGCTCCCCACAAGAAGTGAATCAGGAGTATCAGATTCATTTGTCTTGATTTGCCCTTCAAAGATTTCATAGCATGGTTTTCAGTGCTCAGTATGCTGCCAGGGGACTCTTCAGTAGCTTAAATTTCCTTGAGTTGAAGTGGCAGCTCCAGATGCCACCAAGCCTACTATAAAAATTAATCCTTACATTCTGTGTCAGGTCCAAGGGAAACTCCATTTCCCCAAATTCCAAAGGGCACAAACATCCAGAAGCGGGCTTAATACGGACTCTAGGAGGATTTCTGACAGTTAAGTAAAAGCCAGCATTCCTCAGGAACTCATGAAGCCAGTTCCCTCTACCAAAAGGAGTCATTTCCCTTATAACTGTCAGAAAGGACAAATAGCTGTCCCTCACAGCTATTAGCATACCAAAGTGCACACTGGCCTCCAGGCTCCCTCAGTATCATAAGGACACATTTCTAAGTCCACTCTGGCACCCCAGCCCTCTCACCCCCTCCCCTCAACTTCCCCAGCTCAAGAGTTCCCCCCTCAGCTTCTCATTCTCCTTACAATATGCTATCATGTCTCCCTCCTCACCCCCTCTCTGCTCTTCTGTGCTCTCCCTCTCTCTCTCTACGCCCTTTTCTCTCACATGGCTTTTTTCTTGGCCAGGTCCAGTCTGCTGGCCATGTTCAGTCTTTGTCTCAGTCTTCACTGCTTTTGCTCTCTGCTCCTGACTTTTTTCAGATGCCTCTGGCTATGGCTATTCTCTCTCTCTCTCTCTCTCTCTCTCTCTCTCTCTCTCTCTCTCTCTCTCTCTCTCTCACACACACACACACACACACACACACACACACACACACACACACACACACATCTACAATAAAAATCATACCATTAACCATACCATGGAGTGGTCATATTGTAAGCTTATATAGTTCTGGGTTTGTATTTATCTTCCATCGACGAGTCTACCTATCCTTATGCAAGTCAGTTAGCGTTGATAGTTACAGGTTCCCCCCTAGTGCATTATAGTATCTGAAGGAAAATCTCACATCATTCTAATGAATTAAAACTGTATAATACACACTACTGCTTTTTATTCTTATTATTTCAAACTAGAAAGACAGAAATTGCATCCAGTTTTCTCTCTCTGGCTAATGCTGTAATGAGCCACCCAGGTCTTAGTCCCAGAACAAATACTTGTTCCCCAGCTGCTGGGTGTACTGCCAGAACATTGCTGCAGATGTACACTTGGCTGGAGAAGAGCACCTCCCCTGATCAGGCTTCCTTCCAGAAGTAGCCAGCATTTGATGATTGACTGCGGATGCAGGACCACTACAAGGCACCCCTCTGCCCCAGCTCAGTGCAGTTCTCAAGGTCTGAGCTAGTGCCAGGACTGCCCGTGAGCACAGGGGAGGCCTCTTCCAACTGCTCTCTGGGCCCCCCTCATCACCCCTTCCCCAGTCCATAGTACTATGAACCCAAAGCCCTGCAAGGAGACCCTAGTTCAGTCAGTCTCCTGGAAAGCCCAAGATAATCTCCTATAAAAAGCAAAAAAGCAAAACCGTCAGTGTTTGGATAACTACTATGCATCTAACGATTAATTTAATGAAACCTTGTCTTCTCGTTATGTTTGTTTCTGTTTTTCCATATTCTCAAAAATAGTTTGGGATATTCTTCATCTACAGCTTAGAATCTGTCAAATTTACTTCTAAGCATTTTTAAATATGTCATTGGAATCTTTTGTGTATGGTATTGAGTGTTTACTACCCCGAGCTGAAAAGTGAATTTACAATTGCAGACTGCCTTATAGAAGAAAGCCCTCTCAGTTGGTGAGGCTTCAAAGGTTAGAACCAGAGAGTAGGAGTAAGTTCCACAAAGCCACACTTTGGGTCACTTTGCACATACCTCAAGAACAAGGGTGTTCTGTGTCCTGCTCAGTGTATCTCCAAGGGGATTCTCTTCAAGGATTCAGTCCTATGACTTGAAATTGAAAGCACACAGGAGGATCTAAATGACTCTTTCAGGGACGTGATCATTGGAGTTGTGTGCAGCTGTGTCCTGGATAATCTGCAGTGGTCTAAGCCTCCACAGGCAGGCTGCAGTGAAGTCTCACGCCCTTCTGCAGTTCTCTCTTCCTGTTCCCCTAGGTAGGCCCAGCGAACCACTAGTCCTGTACTGGCTTTGAATGTGCATTATCCTTTTCTTTCTTATATGACACTGCAAAGACATGTAAATATACTAAAAAATATTTTTTTAGGGGAAAAAGCTCTTAATGAGTGGACACGTGCTTAATTCAAAGTACATATGAGTACCTAAAATATGAATTAAACTTCACTGCCCTCTATGAGGACCTGGGATGAACTCACAAAATAAGAGCAAGAAAAACACTGAACTCCATGGACAGAAACTAAGGAATCCACCTAAACCTTAGAGGAACTGGTAAAGGGTCTCTCGAGTCTCAGCCCAACTCACTGCCTGTTCTCTAAGTAACACTTACTGGAACACAACAACAGACACCACGTTACAAGAGCTTGTATGTAATAGGGAGAGTGTCGCTGTTGTCAGAGGAACTCTATGACCTGTGCACCTAGTCTTTTTACTAACTGGCCTTTTGTAAAGGAAAATCTCTCAGCCAACTCCAAGCCCAAAAGCAAAATAATTAAAATAATCTAGTGGTTGAGACCTGAATTTTGGAATCAGACTAAATTTTGCACTCTGAGTCTTCTATTTGGTTATGGTGTGATTGTAGACAACAGACATATCATTTTAGCTACCACCTCTGTTAACTATTGGACATAGAGATAGTCACAGTAGTTAGAGTTATTGAAGAATACAGCATTTGGCAGATGGCTTAATACAGCAAGAACAGTCGATACCGTAATAATTAAGCTCAGTTCTGATAGTACAGCATGGCTATTACTGTTGTTGTTTTAAGATTAAAACAATGTCAGTCTTTTGATTCATGTTGCTAGACCTTGAAAACACCAAACCAAAGAAAGCTGCAGGAAATAAGAAAACTTCAATAGCTATTAATATCAAACCATGTAAACTTCCAGTCAGGGGAAATAACAGTGGTAAAAAAAGATACCAAATATTGAGTCAACTCACTGAGATGAACTAATTCTAAATTAAGATTTATGGCTAAGATACAGATATTACATTAGTGTAATTATACTAAAATGCTTATTATTTGCCTAAAATTCAAACATAGGTATACATCTTCGGTTAGGTCAGTCATGTCCTACCTAGGTCTTCTTATTCCTTCTAGAGCACAGACTTGTTCCCCAGTTGCTGGGAGAGCTACTTACTGGAATGTTGTTAACTACAGAGAAGTGTCTCCCCATGATCAGGTCTCCCTTCTGGGGTAGCCTGCATTTAGTGACTGACTATACATTAATCACTCTTATCTACAGTAAAAGCTAGCCCTGGGTCCCCACTCAGTGAAGCTTTCAAGTAGACATCTTGGGTCTGGTCAGTCGCATCCTTCCTGGGTATTCATCTATATGGTTCCATCAGCCTGTATGGAACCAAAAGAAATAGAAGGGAAAGAGAAATGGCCAGTTCTGTAGCTGTATTTAGAAGCTTCACAGTTTTCTTTCAATAATTTACAAAAAAAGTATTCAAAAATAAACAAGAATATACAGACATGACCAAAATCATCTGTTAATTTGGCCTAATTAATACATATAAAAGAAACAACCACAGGATAATACATGTTGTTTATAAAACACATGAAATATTCACCAAGAGAAGTCATATTATAGGTCATAACTTATCAATAAACTTAAGAAGAAAAAACATATGACTATTAATAACATATAATAAGTTAGTCTTTAAAGGCATCAGAACAATTCCAGGAAGTCCCCAGCACTCAGGAGGCTGAGCTAGGAGCTGAAGTTAGAGGCTAGCCAGAGATACAGGGTGAGATCCAGTTCAGCCTAGAATAGAACAAGCACTTGCCTCAAAAACAAAACAAAGCAAAAACTACGTACAGTTAGCATCATGGTGGACTGAGAAAAACTGAAGCGTTTTTCCTGTTAGTCATGGTTCTCCAGAGGAACACACCTACTTAATAAAGGAAGAGAGGGAGGGAGAGAGAGGGAGGGAGGAAGAGAGGGAGGGAGGAAGAGAGGGAGGGAGG
>JADRCC010562672.1:0-12613 GCA_019843855.1 Hylomyscus alleni
TACAGAGTGAGGTCAAGACCAGCCTATGCATTAAAGTAAAAAAAGGAGTGTAAATAACAATAACCGTAATGGGGGGTTAGCATGGCCTTTGTTATAAAATAATCAAACAAAGTTTGGCAGATCTTGTCTTCTGTGTGTAGGCTTCCTGCCTAGTAATATCAAGTCTAGTCCAAGTTTAACTTGGGGCAGAAGAGCCTCCTCAACCACGGGAGTGTGCTGTGATAGCAGAGAATGTTTGTTATAAAGCAGACTGTATTTTGAATCAACAGATTGTCAGGTATTGCCAGTGAGAAGCAGGGTAAGGTAGTGAATCTCCCTGCAGTTATATCCATTATCCAAGCAGTACAATATATGCTTTGCCACAGTGTTATCTTCCTGGGTGACTCTGTCTGTCTGGCATACAGCTGGCACCACACCCCCCCCAAAGTATAATAATTATCAGAATGTAGCAATATTATTCTAGTTATAATTTTATTCATCTGTCTGGGATGACTTAAAAACTAACAGTGGTGTTTGCTGTTGGAAAGAAAATGTTGAAAGTAAGGAAATATTTCTCAAATTCAGTCTGAGCTCTGCAGACCAAGTGGACGTCATGGCAGCTTGGAACATGGATTGAGAAAAAGAGAAGTTGCTTGTGGGACAAGTTGGTGAAAAGAGGAGATATGGATTCGTCATGGGTAACTATGGACAGAGGATGATTGTTGTGGACCCGTCTGAGCTAAGGATGTGAGCTCTAGTTTAAGAGAGAAAGCTCTTGCAGGAAAGAGCAGAGCGGTTTGGTCTGGTGCAGTTATACTGAGAAGGAGAACGGGTTTGTTCTATCTAAAAGCAACCCTTGGGGAATGCTATGTCAGCACTTGATATGGTCATGAGATGACTCCTGCCCTCTTTGTATTTGCATGGATGATTTTTTTTTCCCCTTCCCACTGAAGTTAGGTTTATGATTCTTTGACCTTCCTGCAAGGTCAGAAGTCACCAAAGTTGACATGTTGTGGAAGGTGAGGCAAAGAAAGCTGGTATTTCCTCACTGAAGCACTTTACTGACAGAAAAATGAAAATGCTTGCTAGATTTTAGGGACAAAGCCAAGGGCTCTTATGCCGGGGAAGGCTCCTTCTGAATCACCAGAAGAGCCAGTCAGACTGTGAGACCACTCTAGGTCGAAGTTTGAAACGCAGCCCCCAGCTCAGCTCCCATTTTGACAGGTCAGCTGTGATTCATTGCTAGTAGCAATGGAGGCACGGTGAAGAAGGTTACAAGTTTCATTTACATTTCCGTTTCCAAATGCTTTTCTTTCCATGAAGATGAAAAGTTAAGAATTTCCAGATAAAACTTAGCGGGAGTGCATTCCACTTCTGTGGTTCCAGAAGGGTAGAAGCCAGGTGGGAGGAAATACAGGGACCAACTTAACCGAGAGACTGAGCCCGATCCCTGCTGGGCTGTTTCCTGGGCAGCTACCAATTTGCCTCAGGCATTTAGAGAGCTGATTGCTTCAGGTGGGCTGGCCCATTATCTCCTCAGGGCACAAGTCTGCCCTCTATTAGGGCTAATGCGAAGGGCGTATTCACTGCATCTAGAGCTTGCAGAGGTGTGTGAAAGGCAGAGTCAGGGTAGGAGGAACTCCATCCTGGAATGACAGCAGACTTATTTCTGGGAGGAAGTACAGACATTTTCCAGCATTTCTGTTCCTGTCCTCAGAAGTCGATAAAGGGACTACAGAAAGCCTAGGTTAAAGAGTATGTTTTCGACTGACCCCTCCCCCGACCCCCTGCATGGGCAGAGTTGTGGAACTTGCTTTACCACAACATTCTAGTTCCTGGGGTTCCAATACCATCTTCTGACCTGTGTGGATTCCTGCAAACACAAAGCAAACATGCCTATGCTCAGACACACATGCACATAAAATAAATTAATATTAAATAGAGGACCTTTGTAAATACTCACAGCTGAGAATCACTGCTTTCATTAATAACAGTCTTCAATTCTATGTAGATATTTGTACAAGAAAATTTTTCCTCATAAATATGTGTGTGAAGTAAGTATATGGTAGGAATGAGTCTCAATTCACATGATCTTCATAGAACAACCTTGTAGTGTCCCAGGAAACCAAGCTGAAATTATAAATATTTTATACTTACAACAACAATAATAGCAATGATTATGATAATGACAATAGTAACAAAGCCCCTCCAGATTCGTTCACATGAATAACGTTCACATGAATAGATTAATCTATTTTTCGAAACACTTTACATGTGTATTGCATTTACCTAATTTTCTCCTTTCCCTATCTTCCCTCCAAATACTGTTGTGTGTCCCCCATCTTTGTCAAATTTATGACCTCTTTTTATTATTGACACAAGTATTATTGACACAAGCAGATACATACATACAAATACATATGTAAAGGCAACCTGCTGAGTTCATTTATTGTTGCTTATATGTAGATATTTTTATGCTTCATCTCTGAGAAAAGACTAATTCTCCCTCTCTCAATAGTCACTAATTGCCTATAGCTCTTCATCTAGAGGTGAGGCCCCAGGAGATCTGCACCGCCCACATTGGCATGGTCGTGAAAACTGATGTCCTTACTCAGGTCTTGGTTAGGCAACCACATTGCTGAAAGTTCGTGGGTGCAGAGACCCTGATGTGTGTCTCACAGAAGGTATACATCTGGCTCTCACACTCTTTCTGTCCCTTCTTCTGTGATGTCCCTTAGGTGTAGGGGTTGTGTTGAAGATGTATCGACTGGGGATAGATACCCCATTACCAGCTGTTTTCTGAATTTTGATTAGTTGTGGCAAACTGTAATGGTCTCTGCCTTCTGTAAAATGATGCTTCTTTAATTGTGGTGCGGGGAGTGAAAGCTACACTTTCTGGTGAGTTCAAAGGTAAGTGTTAAGAATGTGGTTAGAGACGACACTGGTTTTGGAACATAACAGGAGTCGGTTGTTCTCTAGATTCCATGGCCTTACCAGACAAATGTGTGTCATGTTCACAGAGTCCTGAGCCTCTTCCTTCTTTTGTCCCTTTAAATGGATTCAGGAAGTGAGACGAGCTCTGGAACAGCTGCTGTTCTAACTAATCATTTTCTATCTCCATCAAGGATACTCTGTTAATCCTATTTAGAAAACTGGAGATACTTGGGTTTTAAATTTAGTTTTCAATGTGGTACCAATATTTGAACCCAGAGTCTTATACATTTTATACATGGAAAGCAAGTGCCCTACCACGGAAGTTCATTCCCTTGGCTACTCAGATGATAAAAATATTGGTTACTTTTGTATCATTATGATAAAACACCATGGCCGAGGAAGCTTATAAAAGAAAGAGTTTAATTAGACTAACTGTTCTGGTTCCTCAGGGTTAGAATTTATGGCGGTGGAGTGAAGGCCTAGAGGTTAGGTGACTGCAGCAGCAGTCACCAGCTCACATCCTGATTTGCAAGTATCAAGCAGAGAGTGAGCTCAACATGGTGTGAGTCTTTTGACACCTCAGAACCCATTCCCAGTAACACATTTTCTCCAGCAAGGCCATGGCTCCTAATCTGCCCCAAACAGCCACCAACTGGTGACCAAATATTTATACTTATGAGCCTATGGGGGTGGGGAGCTGTTCCCATTCACACCACCACAGGGATCGCTCGGTTCTCATTGAAAAGCATTTTCTTTGCCTGGCTTTGCTTCAGGCACCCTTGGTGAAATATGCGTGCCACTCAGTAGCTTCTCTCCACATACCAGGCAGGGGAAGGGAAAAAACTGTGTGGGAAATACCTTTAAGGAATGTGTCCACACTCCATTGCTCACTTTGTCCCAGATAAGAAGAAAGTAATGTGTGTGTCTTCTGAGAAAATAAAAGAACAAAGAAAGCTATTCTAGCATCAGCGTAATATACTTTTGGTTAGAATTTTTTTTGTATTTGTCTAGGGGTGTCGTCAATGGGGGGAGGGTGGGTAAAACGTTTGTATCAGGTTCCTCTGTCATAATATACTTTTGAATGAAGATTTTTAACTAGCTGAGGCTTTATTTATACTGGGCCAGTATTACCACTAGATTAAATATATAGATTAAATATCTCTGCCCTTGAATCAATTACCCAAAATCTCCTATTTGAATAAATCCCTTTACTATATGTTGGGGTAAAGCTGTTACTTTATCTCTTATAGCTTTACCTTATAGCTGTTACTGTATCTCTACATATAGGATCGCAGATAACCTGATAGAGCCCCTCAACAGTCACCAAGGTGCCTTTATTTGGACAGTGTTTAGTTTAGTAATGACGTTACATTTAATTTTCTGTACTGCTATTTTGCAAACAGCTCACTTTACAGAAGTATTTACATCTTTAGAAATCATCTTGTAGGATTCCTAAATTGTACTCACAATGCAGAATATATTCCATTGCCACAAAAACTGTTCTGTATAAACTAAATTAATATGCATACCTATTTATGCACTGTGCTAGATGTATAACTTGTGTTTCTTTTTAAAATTAAATTTATTTTTATTTTATGTGGACCCCTTGTATACCTGGTGCCTGCAGAGGCCAGAAGAAAGCTTTGGATGTCCTGGGATTGGAATTACAGAAGATTGTGAGCTTTCGGTGGGTGCTGGGAATTGAACCCAGGTCCTTTGGAAAATCAGCCAGTGCTCTTAACAGCTGAGCTATCTCTCTACCTTCCAACTTGTGTTTCTTTTAAAGCTTAATTTTCTGGCAGAGAGTTGTCCAGATTCCAGGCCGTGAAGTGCATCTGTCTGCAGAACACCAACTCTTTGCTAGTGGTTTCTAATTCATGTATTACTGGGAAACCCAGTTGAACTCGACCCAACAGGGCAGTGGTAGTGTCTTTCTGTACTGTTGGCTCCGAGTGAGCTACAAATTGCTAATGCATTAATGATTTGGGTTTTTTTTTTTTTTTTTTCGGTTTGAACTAAAATGGGATTTTTACAAATAAGATAAGACAAAATAAAATTACAGTTTGTGAGTGTGAGGTCTGTGTGTGTGTGTGTTCACATATGTTAGGCATACCTGTGTGAATAGATTCATGTGTATGTGGAGGCCAGGAGCTGATGTTGTTGTTGTTGTTTTTTTTTTTTTTTCCCGTAAATTGTTCTCCACCTTCAAAACTGAGGCAGAGTATCTCATCTAAACCCAATGCCTGGCATGTCCATGTGTGCTGGTGATTTAAAATCTTGTCATTTTGCTTACAGGGCAAGCACTTTACCTATTCATCCACCCCTCCATCCCTGGCATTAGGATAATTTAAAATTATTTACATTTTCCATGTCTTCTGTTTTCAAAAGAAGAATGGAATAAAAACCTGGTTCTAAGAAGGTAGGGATCAGTCTTTGTACTCTTCTTGAATCTGAAGTTATAATGTGTATCCTATTGGTTTTAAAAACTAGCTTCTGGTTAACACTAAGAAATTAAAGATGTGGGGTCAAAGACACCCAAAACCTTGAAGAAGCTCTGATCCTGATGTCATTTTTGCACTGAGCTCTTTTTTTTTTTAACCAGCTGCTAGCTGTGTGGCAAGAGTCACAGAGTATATGAGTTGGAATGGAGGCCAGAAACTCAAGAGAATATGTTCTAATGCCCAAAACCCACAAAGCACATGGATTTCAACTGATTTAGGTTGGTTACTTCTCACCCTGCTCTTGAGGTCAGCCATGAACTGGTAGAAATGTGAGATGCCCATGCCTTCTGGGAGCAGTAATTTTGTCACTTATAACTTATGTCTGATGTACAGTGTGTGTATCTTAGCAACACTTGAATGGTGTCAGCCTCAGGGTAGGAGTCTCGGTCTAGAAGTGGAGGGGGCACATCCAGGGAGTGGCTGTCAATCAGCAGAGGAAGGAAGGAAAGGAACGGGAGATGTAAGTACTGTATGAGTGGAAAATTTTGAGTGAAGATTATTTAAAGGTTACTTGAGTAAATATTAATGAATGCAGAAGTCTACAATAGGTACTTTCCACTAATAAATTTGATTATTACTCATTTTATCACAGTGCTACTTCTATTGAGAATTACAGGAGAATATCCTTGTGAAAATTCTGACTCTTCAAAATGATCTTCAAAGGCCTCTTTGCTTCAGGTAGGTTCACTCTCTATCTGTTTCCCTCTTTTTTTCTTGGTCTGGACTGTTCCCTTTATTTGTCCTGGAATTTGAAGGTCGTGGTTTGCATTCTTTAAGGTCACTGTTACCTCCCCACGACCCATAGCACCCACTGTGGAGCTGGCTAGTTGTTTGCTAAAATTTTTAAATTGCTTTGTATTAAAAGACCAATTGAAAAACTCCTTATCCACAATGGAATACTTACTCAGCTATTGAAAATGATGAATTTATGAAATTCTTAGGGAAATGGATAGATCTGGAGAATATCATCCTGAGTGAGGTAACCCAATCACAAAAGAACACACATGGTATGCACTCTCTGATAAGTGGATATTAGCCCAGAAGCTCAGATTACCCAAGATACCATCCACAAACCACATGAAACTCAAGAAGAGGGAAGACCAAAGTGTAGATACTTCGATCCTTCTTAGAAGGAGGAACAAAATACCCATGAAAGGAGTTGCAGAGACTAACTATGGAGCAGAGACTGAAGGAAGGACAATCCAGAGACTGCTCCACCTGGGACTCCTTCCCATATTCGATCACCAAACCCAGACTCTATTGTGGATGCCAGCAAGTGCTGGCTGACAGGAGCCTGATATAGCTGTCTCCTAAGAAGCTCTGCCAGTGCCTGACTAATACAGAAGTAGAGGTTCACAGCCATCCATTGGATTGAGCACAGGGTCCCCAATGAAGGAACTAGAGAAAGGACCCAAGGAGCTTAAGTGCTTGCAATCCTTAGAAGGAACAACAATATGAACTAACTAGTGCCCTCAGAGCTCCCAGGGACTAAACCACCAACCAAAGAGTACACATGGTAGGACTCATGGCTCCAGCTGCATATGTAGCAGAAGATGACTTAGTTGGTCATCAATGGAAGGAGAGGCCCTTGGCCCCGTGAAGGTTCTATGCCCTAGAGTAGGGGAATACCAGGGCCGGGAAGTGGGAGAGGGTGGGTTGGTGAGCAGGGGGAGGGGGGAAGGAAGAAAGATTTTTCCGGAGGGGAAACTGGGAAAGGGAATATCATTTGAAATGTAAATAAAGAAAATATATAATAAAAAAAAAAAACAAAATGAAAAACTCCTTATCCTACGTCTACAGCTGAGCTGTGTCTTCATGAGGACTCCGGGTTCCTGGCTCTGCGTGTTTGGTACCTCCTACGTGGCTCAATCACATGGACTGTCTCTGCTGTTGCTGCGTCTCCATCTCGGCTCGCGCTGCGGTTGTTAAAGACCGAAAGGTTATAGAGGAGAAGCAGGATTGAGATTCCCTGGACCATTTCCTTTGTTTCTTCTCAGTGTACTCCCTCTTCTGTGGGTATTTCTGCTTAAAGGAGCTGCCAGCATACGCCTCTAGCTCCACTCTTCCTCGGCATTTCAGGTAGGTTTGCTCCAGATGGCCAGACTGCTCTCTGGAGTCTAGTGTTGTTGGCCTTATTTTATCTTACCCTGAGACACAATGATGAATAACCTTGCTAGAGAGGAGAACTGGGATTTGAATCCAGAGTGTGTTGCAACCGTTCCAGGGCAAACTGTTTTTCTAAAGTCCAGGAAATGGTATGCTGGCGACAAAGTGTCCTCTCAAGTGTTTCTCGCCTCACGTGGGAAAAATTCAATTTCTTGGAACGATATGTCATCACGTTCCTTCCCTGAGACTTTAATTTCTGCATCGCCGTGGAAGTGGCGCAGAGGATCAGAGAGCAGCACAAGTTACTGGGGCATGTTGTGAACCCCACTTGGGTGGTCGTCAGTATTGAAGAGGAGGGGTTAGCTGGTGGCAGCTGTGGAGCCGTGGGAGTGTCGAGGAACACCAGGGAAGACCGGGGAAATGATCTGCAAACAGAACGGTGATTTTGATACTGTGTTCAGTCACCAAGTACAGCTTATTAGCTGTAAAAAAAATCAATTTTCTTTGATAGAGTCTCTGTGTCCCCTACCTCTTCTCTGAATTTAGGTGATGACCAAAGCAACTTCAGACGGTATATTGCGTGGCATCTTATGTGTTTGTTGCATTTAGTTGCTCTGGACATTATAAAATCAATAGAGTACAAAGCTGAAACCAAACTTCAAATGGATCTTGTACTTTTCCTATCTCCCCTGTAATTTCAATCAGATAAAGTGTCTTTCGTTTCTTGTCCAAAGCTGTGTGAAGAGCAGGGAGTTTCTTGCAAATGGCTAAACAGAATATGTGCCGCACTTTAATCTAATCACTATGTATTTATTTAGTTCATAAATGGAAAAGTACATGGAGATGCTAGGAAGTAATATTTGGATTAGGTGCCACGTCTGCCCCATTCTCTTTCCTGTAATTTGCTTCTTTGTATTGCAATACTCTTACTATTTGTTCAGTTTATGAGCATATCTTCCTTCAATGAAATTAATATCACTCCATTACTCACAAATTGGATACAAGAGAAAATGTACTGTGCATAAAGTTCACACTCTGAGAGTAGAACATGAGTATTCTGATATGTTTCTTTCCAGTGCTTTTGGTTTTTTTTCCTAGTTAGTTGTCACAGCATGTATATGTGCTCATAGTTTCTTTGCATCTTGTGTTTCATTGTAAACATTTCACTGTAAACATGACTTCCAGTTCATGCCAACTAAAGGGGTCTTGAGTTTTCTTTTCCTTTTTTCTTTTGTTCCTGTCTTGTTGATTTCCAAAATGTTTTTCCAAGTGAAATCCTACTATCAAGGTATGAATAAATCTGGTTTCTTTCTTTCTTTTCATGTTTTCTTTTCACTTTTTTCTTTTTTTGGTGAACTTTATTGTCTTCTCATTAAGTTCAAAATTCAAAAGCTTTACTTGCAGTATCCCAAGTTCTCAACCAGAGGTGCTATATATTTGCTGGTTTATTGAAATCTCTTCTACCTAGTGAACTTTTGCATTTTTTTTTTTCTTGAAACTCATTCATCTCACCATGATGCCCGAGTGGTGTGAGTGTTACTGTTCTTGACTATATAAACAGATACCAGCTACAAATTTGAGAATGATGGGTATACTGTATGCATATAAGAAGATATCCTTTGTCTGTACTTAAGCTTTCCTCTGCTCTTCCTGTCTATTTTTGTTCCTGTGTCATTCTTCTTTCACCAGTCAGAATTTTTAAGCCCATTTAAGGAGTAGCGAAGAGAACAAGCCTCCTTGTTTTATGTGAATATGGAAAGGTCACATTGAGAAGGGGAGTCCTTCTCAAATTTTTCTGACGGGCCTACTGCTTCAAACAGCAGCAACAGCAAAAAGCTGTGTTCTGTTGCAACTTGCAGTTCACACTGTTGTATGAATGTTTACAAGAAACTTTGCTATTCAAAACATGTTTATGTCTGTTTAGTCCATCTTCTCCTCGGCCTGTCTGGGTGAGGAATCCCCATACTTCGTGTTTTAAGAACTGCACACAGACGCAGGAGATGACTCAGTCGGAGAGGGCACTTGCTACCAAGCCTGACACCTTGAGTTCAATCCCTGGGATCCACCCGAGATGTCCTCTGAACCCCACATACTGTGGTCTCCCCATGTATACTTTCACAAACAAACACTCATCAATAAATAAGTACCAAAAGTTTTGTTAAATAACTACCTATTAATATTTTAAAGACACTATCATGGGAAGCTCTTCTCTGGGAAAATCTATCAGTTCCTCTAGAATAAAATGCTAGTATTTATTTGCAAAATTAATATTAAAGAAATAGCCATTTCTTATATCATTAAGTTGTTTCGGTTAACTTTCCATATGTGTGCAAATGTTTTATAGTACTTAGGATATGGGTGTCTGGGCTCACAGTGGAGTTAGTTACTATGTTCGCTTCATATGACTTTGGTATGGGATGTGCATCTCTACTCCATGCAAGATTTGCTAGCTTCAATAGAGTAACTGCTGGGGTGTGCATCTCCACGCTGTGGGATGTGCGTCTCCACGCTATGGGGTGTGCATCTCCACGCTATGGGGTGTGCATCTCCACGCTATGGGGTGTGCATCTCCACGCTATGGGGTGTGCATCTCCTCACATACATGCTTTCCTATTTCAATACAGTGACTGCTTTGGTACAACTCAGGACTTCTCTGCTCCATGGGAATGTGGAAGGCTTCCCTGACTAAGGAGCTGGAGGCAACTGTGGGAAAAGTTCCTTAGAACACTGTTCATAATTTCCCCAGTGCCACTCTTGTTCTCTGTTTGTTGTCATCAATTTTGGTAATTAAATATTTTTCCAGACATTCTCTTTAATTTTGAGACCAATTAATTTTCTTATAATCATTCAGGGTAAAACATTATAAAAATCTTCAGGTGTTTCTCTCCGCTGTCTTTTTAGACCCCGTGTTTTTCTTATTGATTGCTTCTGTCTTTTTAGACCCCATGTTTTTCTTATTGGTTACTTCTTCCTCTTTTAGTTAGAAGCTCTGCTTGAATTTATTTCTAAGTATTATTTTCCTAAAATATTAATTTGCATATTTTTCTCTCTTCCTTTTTAAGAAGTAACAATATTTAGTCACAAAGTTTCCCAAGTATGTCTCTGTATTCTGCTAAGTTTAATTTGTATAGTTCTTATACATGAAGCATCTCAATAAGCTCGTCTGTTGTATTACAGCCAGCTTATGATCCTCCCAGAGACGGACTACTGAAGAGCTTGCCACCCATGGTCCTGCCAGGCACCACCTTTCTTTCCTCTTAAAACAATGCAATTTAATAATAATTTAGCTGAAATATAATCACATCAGTTTCCCCTCTCCTCCTCTAACCTCTTGCATGCAACACCCTTGCTTCTTTTCAAAATTATAGTCCCTTGCTGTGGGAAATATGAAAAAAGATCGCCCCACAATCTCTCCTGCCCTGCCCGACCACGTTCCCACTCTAATATCACTGGCAGGCCATAGCACTATGTCCAGGCTATGTGCTGGCAGGGTTTCGCTTGGCGTGTTCTCACCACCCACCGTGGTATTCTCTCCCAGTTAGCGAGTTCATCCTGCTTACACGCAATGCTCCATACACCCCAGGATCAGTCATCTTAGCGCCTAGTTACCTGGTAGAAACATGACTCTTAAGGCTTAATTATCCAATCAGATTTAATAACAATAGGATCACAATTTACAAGATGCCAATACGGTAATTTCAGAACCAATTGACAAAGACAAAGCTTTAACCCAATTATTCTAACCTTGTGAAAAATCTTAGCTACTTGTGGCTGTTTAAAAGCCACGTGGGATCAGGATCATCTTCCTGTTCGTCTGCCTCCATGTTGGCTTCTCTCTTTCTCCCCCTGCAATCTCTCTTCCTCAAACTCCTCACCTGCCTCCCTTTTCCTGTTCGATCACAGGCCTGCCATCGCCCTAATGCAATTGAACAGAGAAAGTCTTTCTTTAGTTCTTATTGACATATGTAAATACATATATATACATACATACATGCATATACATACATATACCTTACAACATGTAAGGTTTGATGAGATTTCCCTCCCTCCATGTAAGCATGTCTATCTGTGTTGAACTGGTGAACTTGTTCTGGCAGCCATATTGTTCAGGAATGGTGGATGAAGCATCTGTCTCCTTTCTAAGAGATATAGTCTCACAGCAGGTTTCCTGGCCCTCTGGGTCTTACAGTCTGTCGGGCACCTCTTCTGTGATATTCCCTAAGCTGTAGGTATAGCAGTTGTACCGCAGGTGTATCAGCTGGGGTTGAGCTCTCTGCAATCACTCACTCTCTGTATTGAGTAGTTGTGGTTTTCTGTAATGCTCTCCTTTCATTGCCAAGACATGCTTCTTTAATGAGGGCTGAGAGCTGCACTTACCTGTGGACATAGGATAAGGATTTATACTGCAGTTAGGAATGATTCTGGCTTAGTGACGTGATGGCAGTAGGTTCTCTTTTAAGACCTTATTAGCCCTGGGTGGTTGGTTAGCTTTCTAGTACATGGCATGATTTCCCTCCTGTTAAATGGGCCTTATCTCCAATTTAGAGAGCTCTTGGTGACCACCATAATGAGTGCCATTATTGTACCTTGGGGTTATTATGCCATACTTGTCGTTGTGATTACATCTGGGTAGGACGATTGGTTGCTTCCCTCCCTTGGAATGTGGGATAGCAGCTTCCAGTGCTACGAAAGCTAGCTCTCAAAGGTGAAGCTTTCAGGGGAGATCCATCTTCCGTCCTCTGGGCGTCATGTCTGAAGTGCATGGTGTCTTCAGTAGTCAGGACTTGCCTTTGACCTTCGGGAGGCTACCAAGGGCAACAGTCATAAGCCTATTTGCTTTGAGACGTGGATTCCTCTAACTAACAGCTTGAAAAGGGGTTTCTCATGCCTGATATTGGAGTCTTTGTTAGGTAGTCTGTGGCTTTTAGAGGCAGCAGTACCAGCCCAAATGTGGTAACTTCATTTGAACTATGTATGCAGTGAATAGACATAGATTTACATGTGTGCTATGTGATTTAGGTAAACGTATAACATAAGATTCTGTATGGCTTTTTCAGTCCAATACTTTTAAGATAGTTTTTTTTGGGGGGGGG